>ML282578.1:0-29160 GCA_005239495.1 Nicotiana undulata | reverse complement strand
TTTTTTTTTTTTTTTATTTTTTTTTTTATTTTTTTTTTTTATTTTTTAATACAAAAATATATATATTTTTTATATATTTTTTGGCTATTATTTTTACAATGGCTATACAGTATCATTTTTTCTCATTGAAAACTGGAATAGAAGGGGATATATTCAAGGTCAAAATTTTAGAAGATACTATATTATCTAAAAATGAAGAATTAAAGTGATAATCTGCATTATCCAATAAAAGGAAAGATTTGCTTCATGAATCAGAATTGGTGACACTGTTAGTTTTTGAACACATTATGTGAGTGAGACTAAAGATACTCCACTTAAAAATACTTAAAGGGATTAAATATATTCAGAATTATATTTAAGGGACCAAAATATACCTCTAAACTTAAAAAAATAACAAGGCACATTGTTGGCCAAAAACTCCAGTTGTTGCAGCAAAACCTTGGTATCAATCATTAAACTAGGCCAAAAAAACAAGAGTAAAATAAAAGTCTTAATCCGACAGAAACACTGGATTTCTGACGGTGACGGACGCAGGCCGCCTCTCACCTTCCTCCTCAGTCTTCTTCAATTCTTCTCCCTTATATCTCCGGTCCCAATTCGGTTTCATTGCTAAAACCTTCACGCCATAATGACTTCCTCTAAATTCTCCGATCCACCCCCTACCCCGTACGACCCCCTCCCCACCTATCCCCAACCCCCTCAACAACCCCAATACATCATCGTCCTACCTCATTACTACCGTAGCCCTCGCCAATTGCTCCGCCGCGCTTGCCGTCGGTATATTTACTCCGCCGCCGTGCTCATCCTCCTCGCTGCCGCAGTCTTCTTTCTCTGGCCCTCTGATCCTGATGTCTCCATTGCCCGGCTCCGTCTCCGCCACCTCAAAATCCACACGTTCCCCAAAATCGCCCTCGACGTTACCCTAGACGTCACTGTTAGGATTCGTAATAAAGACTTCTATTCAGTCAATTTTCGTTCCGTAGCGGTTGCTATAGGGTACAGGGGCAAGCAGCTGGGATACGTCACCTCCGATTATGGAAAAATTAGGGCCAGGGCGTCTTCTTACATCAATGCCACGCTGGAGCTCAACGATATTAGCATTTTCTCTGATATTATTCCATTGATTGAGGACTTGGCGAGAGGTTCTATTACTTTTGATACTGTAACTCAGATTGGTGGTGAGCTTGGTTTATTCCTCTTTGATATTCCCATAAAGGTATGCTACTCCAACTCTCTGTTGCTATTGCATTACTTAATTACTTACTAACATTTTTCTATCAGTTTATTAGCTGTTGTATTAACATGCTTGCTAAATAATAGTATGATTGAAAACGAAAAATACAACTATTTCACCAGAAAGAATCTAGAAACAACTTTAGAGAGGAGAAAAGAACTTTGTCATATTTGCTCTTAAAAGGATTGAGATTTTATTATGTGTAGATATGCCTGAACTGTACTAAATAGTTTTCATTGAAGAACTATATTAAAGCAAAGTTTTGCTTGTAATTGCTCGTTTGATTTCAGCGGTCTAGGATGAGATATTTCATGATAATAGTAAATCTTCCCTTCCCAATCTGCTCAATGCTTATTATGTCTTCTATAAGATCCCTTCTTCCTGTAGAATACTCAAAATTTGCATCTTTCTGCTGATATTATTTAGACTAATATATAAAAAGGCCATGTGGAGGTGACAATTTCTTCTAACTTATATTTTCTTTAACACAAAACTTTAGTTGTATGAAGAATACTACTCCCTTTGTCGCAAAATGCTTCTCATTTGTTTTTTGGTTATTCCATAATGCTGTCTAGTTTTGTTAAACGAGAAGTTTCTGCATGTTTTAAATACAGAAAAAAGGTTTCAAGAGTCTCACTTTTATTGTTCTTGATATGATGTTATCTTTTTTTCTACTTTCTTACAACAGAAAAATCATGATACCCTCTTCGCGTTTCTCAACAGATACCAAAATATTCGTATCTTTATCTCTTATCCTAATAATCATGCATACTAGAACTTGACAACCAAACCACATTTGAAAAGGTAATTGGTTGTTGTCACTACAGGATTGGACTGCTGAATCATATCCTGGTTTGATATATTTCATTTGTTTAGATTTCTCATTTGCAATGTTCACTAGTGTTGTTGTTTTGAGATACTCTAGGGAGCCCACATTTCACCGTTTTTCACTTGATTTTTACTAAGAAAATAGCTTGATACTAGCAGGAAAAAACTAGGTACAAGAGAATGGTCTTAAGATATCGTTCTTCTATGGATCTGATGGTGAATCTGTTTTTAATTTATAATTATTCGAGGGATCTTGTCCTCTACTTGGTCGTGTTGGTAATTCTTTGTCTTTCTTGGTAGCGTTGTTGCCTCAATGAGTAATTAAGATATGTAATCTTGAACGATGTACTCTATTTTGATCACCGAACATGTTAATAGACGATGTGGGAATTCTTGTCTTTGACGGGGTTCCTTCTTTTTAGTCTGAGGGGGGAATGGAATCTCCTTGATCATTTCTTAGAAGTTAACAGCCACTAACACTTCCAATATAATCCCATAAGTGAGGTCTGGGGAGGATAATGTATACGTAAACCTTATACCTACCTTGTGAAGGTAGAAAGGCTATGTCCAATAGATTTCTTAGAATTTCTGATCTAATTTTAGCATAGGTACCTAATGGAATTCAAAAGTGATAGCCTTCTCCAAATTCGTTAACACTTACTGTCCTACAAGTTAAATAGAGAATTAGCATCATCTTGGTTAATCAGAAGCCCCTAAACTTGCTGACTCTAAATGTTCTCTTAAATCTCTTTGTTGGATGGGATGAAGCTTTGTCCTGGTACCCAAGATTCCAAAAAAGCAAACTCATGCTCCTAAGCTTTAATGTTATGTGGTGTGCAATTGGACAGCCGAAAGGAAATATCATTATGTTTGTTTAGTTCTCAACCTGCAAATCCGAATAAGATTTATTGTGCAGCTTCCTCTATGTTGTTGCAGGGGAAAGTGTCGTGTGAAATTGTTGTGGACACTCGCAACGAAACGATTTCTCATCAGAACTGTTACCCTGAGGTATGATATTTTGGTCTGAGGCTTAATCTTTTACTTAGTGATAGTATTTGTTTTTTGGTATGTCGACCAAAAATAGGAGAATTGCTGTAAATGGTTAGCTATTTCCTAGAAGGTTCTGCTCAAGTACTCTTTGTCCAACTTATAAAATCAATCTTCTCTATCACTTACAAGCTCAGAGTGTTACAAGAAGCCAAAATGTAAAGTAACTGTTTCTCATTTACCATATACGTTATTGCCGGATATGCTCAGAAGTAAATTAGTGTTGTCTTTTCCTGACAGTGACTCGGTTCGTGATGGAATTGTGAATAATATGGAAATGAAATGAGGGCAGTAACCGACTCTCCTTGTAAATGTTCTTTGGCCATTCAATTCATGTGTTTTTCAAGGGTTTTGGATATCTGAAATATTTAGTAAGTTGCATACTGGATTCCCCATTAATGTAATTATGAAGGGCTGTCGTGTTTTAGGGGGGAAGACATTGATACGTCTGACCTGTTTTTTCTGTAATAGTAGTATTTACCATTATTCTAGGAAAATCATGGTAATATAATGACATAATATTATTAGCAACGTGCAGACTCCCTCTCTCTCTCTCTCTACGTGAGTGTGTTTGTGTGTGTCTCTGATCCTGTGCGCGTCTCTTTCAGAAAAGTTCGCCTGATCAAAACAATGAGAAAACATTGTCCCTACCTTGAATCCCTTGAGCTTCCTCGTTCGTTGAGATATTCATGCAAAACATAAGGTTAAACAACGCTAAATTAAACTTCTGACTAGAGGTTTTAAAATTTTTAAAAGAAAATAGTTATTCACCCATATTATTTCTTTTTTATTAAAAGATGGGTTAGATAATGAACTTTTTTAAAAAGGATCGAATATGGATAAGAACCACATTATTCATTTAGAAAATAATTAAGCAATAAATAACTAATGTGTTTAATCTATTGTTAAGTCTCAAATTGGGATTTTTTCAAGTTTGGGGCACTATAAATCCTCTCAAAAGTAATCATATTTAAGAAGTCATGGATAAATACGAATCGAATAATTTATTTATTTTTGTTTTTTAATTATCCGTTTTTTACATGCACATACTCGACCCGCCTATTTGTCACCCCTAAGAGTGGCAAACGGGCTGATCAGATATGGTTCGGGTAGAAACGGGTAATAAACAAACGGATAAATTATCCGATCCGATTCATATTTAACACGGATAATAAACAGGTTAATCCGCGGATAAAATGAGTAACCATATTATCCATTCATGACTTCACATTAACCTCAAGCTTTAATATCAATTTGCTGCCCCTTGCAACAGAAGAACATTACTGAAATAATTTTTTCATATTTAACACGGATAATAAATAGGTTAATCCGCGAATAAAAAATGAGTAACCATATTATCTATTCATGACTTCACATTAGCTTTAAGCTCTAATATGAATTTGCCGCCCCTTACAACAAAAAAACATTACTGAAATAATTTTTAGATAATCGTGGGTGTGTTTGGTATAAAAGAAAATATTTTCTTGAAAAATAAGTAGTAATCTTATTCATTTTCTGATGTTTGATACGCAAATTAAGAAAAATAGGGGGTTGGTGAGAATAAGGACGAGGGTGAGAAAGGTTTTCAAAAAAGGTTTTCAAAAAGTTTAAGCCAACCAAAAACACGCTATGTATTATCCATATTTTATCTATTAGTTATTTATTTAGTTACTCATTTTTCTAATGGATAATATGAATTATCCATATTCGACCGATTTAAAAAAATCAATTATCCAACCAATTTTTAATAAATTGAGTCGGGTGATTAACTATTATTTTTTAACCATCTTGCCGGTCTAAGCCACCCTTACTTCTAACCCAGGGAAAGATTTTTAACTGGGCAATACAACTACCTCCGCAAACAGACGCGATGTGAAATTATATACAGTAATAATGTAATAGCAATTCAATCACCACCGGAAAAGAGGGGTTATCGGCATGTTGTTTTAAAAGAACGGCAAGTCGTTGAACATCACAAACCACAAAAAGTAAAAGCAGACTAAAAACATCTTAGAGATGGTATGAACAAGATCATCCACGTATTATTGATAAAGTTTTAGAAAAAAAACACTAAAAAGCTAATGCAAACTTGTACAACAGAATTGTCACAAAGCCTTAGCAAGAGAAGTATTGTTAGGCTTAATTGGTAGTGGAGCAACCCATTTATAATCAGAATGATGGTGCCTACACCTGAACGAGCCTGGATGTTTTGTAGGAGAACAAACACACTGAAACTTGCTCATTCCAGCACCAGCACCAGCTCCTATGCTTCCACTTGATACCGACGCTACTTGTTCCCTCGCAACAGGACGATATCTTCCTCGACGGTCTCTTTTGCATTGGTTACCAATCCAATAAGGAACCCCCGAGTAACACATGATCTTCTATTTCAAGAAATTAGAAAAACACCTAGCTGACAATAGTTCACCAGCACTATAACGTAAATATATATATGTATATATAGCTAAAGACTAGAGAGTATCGATGGCATGGAAGGAAAGGAGGAGAAGAAAAGTGAAGATGTACGTACTATTATTTTAGTAAAAAGAAGCTTTAGATTGATTCATATTTATCACGGATAAGGACTGGGGGTTTGCTTTTTCTCTTTTTTAGCTTTTGCAAGTGGGAAATATGGTATTGTTTTTTTTTTTTTGTTTGTTTGTAGAAAAAGGGTGTGGGAATCAAAGTGGCTTTTTTCTGTTAAGAAGACTTATCTGCATGAGTACACTTGGCTTGGTTTGGGTTGTTTGAGACTGAAAGAATTGGTGACGCGGCTGCCGGAGATTCCAACCACTTGTTTTATATTCGTTTGTGTTCTGTTTATACTAAGTTCCAACGTAAAATGCTGAGGCTAAAAATTGTTAAGAACTGCTGTTCCTTCGCCCAGATTATTACCTGAAATCTGACTTTGGAAGTTTCTGTCAATTATACATGCCGAAAAATAATTCAATAATTAAGTGAAGATTGTAGAAAAAGGTTCCAACTTTCTTGAAGGTTGGACAAATTCTTACTAGAACATGAAAATAAGTGAAATTTTAAAGATTTGTAGATTCTTTTTAGTTGGGTTTGCATAACTGTTAGTGCAATGTTTTGTCATTGTTGTTTTAGATTAGCCTAGCTTTAGGATTGAGTTTAAGCTCTCTTTTTCTTCGGTGGCGGATCAGGATTTCAAGAGCATGTGTGCACTCTCGTAAAAAGATTCATCTAGAAAGTTTAACTTTAATCTCTTACCATAAATTCACTGCATTTTTTGAAATTATAAGTTCAAAATTATATTCTTTTTGAAATTTTAGTAATTTTCATATATATTTATACTCCATGCCGAAAACAAGACTGTTCAGAGTGAGATTTGAGCCGTCAATTTTACTTGTAGAAGTGCACCTAATAATAATTACACCATAGGAGTCTTTAAGCATGGTGCACATAGATATATTTAAATAATTTTAAAGAATTATAATATTATACATAGTTTAGAAAGAGAAGTATGGGTTCAAGTCAACTCATATTACTGGGATACACCTTATGTTTTTCTTAAGTTTACTTTTAGCCACGCGAATGTTTGTTTTATTCTTTTCACTTTGTCACACTCGTTTGACGTTATTAAAGAATTTTATGACTACTACTTATTTATAATTCTTACCTTCATAAATACGGTCTAATTTTCTGTATGATACTAAAAGGAAAAATCTACACACATGTACACAAAAAAGAATGACAATTTGGGTAAATGTAATTGCATTCGTAAAATTAGTAAACCAATGGTTGATAGTTAGATAGGCGATGAATTAATGACATTTTCGAGATGATTTCTTCATGAATATTTCATGAGTATACCAAATTTCTTAGACAGAGCAACACATAAGTTATTTATCTCTCATTAAATTTCATCGTCTCGCATATGAAATTGTATAGCCATTTTTACCTAACTATATTATATTAGAAACTTATTTACTTATGTTGTTTATGTTTTGTAGTTTTTAATAAGTATTGATATTTTTCTTACTAATTGTATGCATTGCTCCTTAAAAGACCATCACTCTATTATTAGTGCCTTCAATTAATGGAATCAATTAGATTCTTTCCTTTTTTTCCCTTTCCTCTACTCTCTCATTTAAGTAAAAAAAAAAATCAAAATCCCTTAGTCTACGCCAAGAATTTTCATCTTCTCTCTTCCCGTCATTGCTGACAACTTTATATTATTAAAATGAAGAAATATTCAGAAATTATATAATAACTACTCCCTATGTTCCAATTTATGTGAACCTATTTCTTTTTTTGTCCATTCCAAAATAAATGTCCCATTTCTATATTTGGTAATAATTTAGCTTGAACTTACAATTCTACCTTTAATGAGAAGCTTTTATAACCACACAAATGCTCTGGGCCCCTTTTTGACTTGTTTAGGACCACAAATTTCAAAAGTTTTTTTTAAAACTCCGTGCCGAGTCAAACATGTTCACATAAATTGGAACGGAGGGAGTATATCATAATTGTATTCGAATTGTAATAGATACATCAATCGTAAAATATAATTGTATCATACTTGTATCACAATTGGATCTAACTCGTATATGGTATATTTATACCCAAAATAATATCTGATACAATACTAATAAATTAATATACAATTATCATATATTTGCGATACCAACCGTAAAATACGTCATCAACTAACAATTGCTCGTAATAATATACAAGTAACATACATTTATAATACAATTCCCGCAACAATTATGATACATATACAATTATAATACAATCGCGATACATTTCTGAAAAATTGTGATACAAATATGATCTTCATCTTCTTCAAGTTTCAATCACAACTCTACACTAAAAATCTAATATAATCGTATTAGTATTGTATCGAGTATTATTTTGTGTATAGATGTATCATATACAATAAAGACTTTAGAAAAAAAGAAAACAAGATTCAAAACTTACCCACAGCTTGATATTAGAACAATATTCTGAATTTCGGATTAAGAAATAATGATTTTGGGAAATGAAAGAGAGAAATTGGGTTTGGAAATCTTTGAAAAGGGAAATGAATAGAAAATTTGTGGGGGGTGGGGCTGGGGGTGGGGGTGGAGTGGATATAAAAATAAAAGAAAGATTTTGGGTGATTAGTAAGAAAGAGAGAAAAAAAGAAAGAAACAGAATCTTAAATGTCGGGGAGGGTTTTTGAAAATGGGCTAAAATTAAGGGATCTTAAATTTTTATTTTTTTTAAGGTTATGTATATAACTTGTAAATTTAGATATACAAAATAATTAATAAGAAACCTAAATAAATATGATAAATAGCTTTCTATTATAGTATAACTAGATAAAATTTTCTATTCTATAAATTAACTGATCTGGATTCGCGTCAATTCAAACATAAAAGCTATTCAAGCTCATACAGTTATGCACCGCAAATTCGCAATTTGGATTCTAGTAATGATGTCTCATTAATGACTAATTATTACATTAATGAGGCGTTACAATGGTGAATTGTAATTGTTATTTTAGGAGTTAATAACGTATATGACATTAACTGTTGATCCTCTAATCTGCCCATTATTGTGTCCAGATTCGTCATGACCGTGTCTCTTCTTCTTCATTAGGTTTCCCGTGGCTGATATACTCGTGGTTGATAAATCAATTTTGTGCCTGTTGAGTTAATCTTGTACCTGCCCGTTGCTTTGTCTAGATTCATTTCAACCGTGTCTCTTTCTCGTGGCTATAATATGAAAGAGTATACTAACCGTATCTCTTTTATCCAGTGCCTCCGTGTATCTTTACCTCCACATGTGCTGTTTTCTTTGGTCTACATAGTTGGCTGAGTCATCCAGATTCTGGCTACGTGTAAAGCTATTTTTTACCAATACATATATAGCGCGGATACATGTGAATACATGTGCGTAAAGTTAGACTACCCTGATTTCTAGGAACTTTTTTGCTGTTGTATTCATGGTACATCAACGCGAATACGACGAATACACTACCGTAACAACTTAATAGTAGCTATAGGAAGTTAACATCCACTAAACAATAGATTTTTGAAAGTTCCTCTTTAAAGATTAACCGGTACTTATTTTGTTCTGAAATTTTAAACTAAAAATCTTAATTTAAGGACAACTTAGGACATTTTCATCCTGAAAAATTGAAATTCAGGACGCACTAGCTAATCACTAAATAGCAGCCCTTAAAAGTGGCTACCTGATGTCATTTTTACCAGAAAGAGAGTTGGAGAAAGCCCAATAGATTTATTTGGGGTTACCTCTCACCAGCCCAAGAGGAAATTACATGTTTAGCCATTTTTACATCTACTTCGATACCTTTACATGTTTAGTCATTGTTACGTCTACTTTGATACCTTCTGCACTCTCAGAGGACCACGTCCGCTGGCCTATTTAATTTTGATAAATAAATGTCTCCTCTTTTTGTCTCACTCTTTCTCCAGGCCCCGGCCAAAATAGAAAGAGACCAGTCCTTGACTCCTTTGTAAATGATTTCCCGCTATTCATCCTTTCGTTTTCTTTTTTTCTTTTTTAGGCGTAACACAAACTAAGAAAAGATAAGATCAAGTACAAAGAGAATGTGAAGAAAAAACAAAAGACGAAAGCAAGATTCAGCTTCTCTTTCTCTCAATAATTTAGGCTCATGAAGCACAATTATTTGCTCCAGTTAAATGGAACAACATTAATAATGTGAAGTTATATTAGTAGTAAACTGCAACTTGTTTGGGATTAAAACGCAATAGTTATTGTTATTCGTTTAGCACGAACAAGATCGAAGAAAAGGACCAACATGAAATTTGAGAAATCAAATAATCAATCCAATTTTCCTGGAATTGAGACATGGCTATTATTATTATTCTTTCTTTTTTTTTGTAAATAAATTTGTATTACCAAGGGAAACTATATGTACATAAGGAAAAAAACAGATTGTTGGACATGATGCCCCAACATTAGGATCTACAAAAGCTAACCATATCATCTTAAGAATAGAAATTTATCTGGTCAAGTTTCCTAGCTAATCTTGTCTGCATTGTTCGTCTACAATATATCTCTAGGGTAATTTATGTCATAATATGCTTTCCAAATATAGTACACACTCGCTGCAAGTGAGACGCAGTTATTATTAGTGTTATAAAATATAAACATAAATATCAATTCTAATAGAATCCACGGTTCATAATCTGAGTTGTCTAAAATAAAGGCCATGTGATCCCATCAAATGTTCTAGTCAAACATCTCAATTTAACCTGCATGATTAATTAATGACAATAGTTTATAGACCTATTAAAACCTCCACAACTGAAGAATAAAAATAATTAATCATCACTTAATCACAACCCAATTAGAAAATGTCAGCCACAGCACAGCACAAAGTACAACGTTTCAAAATGACTAGTTTACCCTTGAACATGTCACGTGCTATTTCTGAGCTGGACCATTTTATACAAAGACCATACAGTTGGAGTCTAGAGATACATCGTTTTCCTCTATATAAATAGCCCACTTTGTTCCCCCACCATGCATTTAACATTTTAACCTCTTTAAATCCATTAAAATCCTCACTCACTTGCAACTCAAATTCACGTTCAGAAAACATACAATCCATTTTGTCTACTCTTATGGATATCGGAGCTTGGTGCGATTCCGACGCCGGCAACATCTTCTGGCGGCGCAGAGACTATGATTCATTCGTTACCTATAAGTTTCCGGTGAGCAGATCGAGCAGAGGAACTATTTGGAGGTTGCTATGGAAGAAGATCAGAAAAGACAAAAAGCGAGTTTTCGATTGCTCTAATTCGATGCGGTTTACTTACGATCCGCATTCTTATTCACAGAATTTTGATGAGCAAGGTTCTATTTTTGCTGATGATGATGAACTTTCTAGATCATTCTCTGCTCGTTTTGCTGTTCCTTCTAGGATTTTCCCCAAAAATGAATTAGTGGTTTAATTTGATGGAGAAAGAAAAATAGGAGTCAAGTGTGGCATTATTGCCATTCGATTGTAATAGTAATGTAATTTTTTTTAATTCTGTGTTAGTGAAAAATACTTAGAAATGTGTTTACATTTTGTTATTAACTGTTCCCTTCATTAACAAGCAAAGGAAGATGCTTTACAGATAAAATCTTCTTTTGAGGTTTTTTTTTTGTTTTTGTCTCGATGCTCTGCTTTTACAGGAATATTTGCATTGGATCCTCTTAATCTTGACTTTTTCTCTCAATCGATATTGAAGGTACCACCCATAACGTCAATGAGAATCTTCAGTCTCTTTTCGGGTAAATTTCTCGTATGGTTATTTTATACATTTATTCATTATAATAAATAATAATAGAGTAATAAATTAAAATTGGTTTTCCTTGTAAAAATTACCAAATTTTATTTCCTATAACAGTACAACAACAACAACTCAGTATAATCCCACAAGTGCGGTCTGAGAAGGATAGTGTGTACGCAGACCTTATCTCTACTCTAGAATAGAAAAATTATTTTCAATAGACTCTCCTAGAACTCTCCACCTTATTCTTGGAGTACTTACCATAACAGTAAAATCATAAAATCTTGCGCTTTTATAATAGTAAATTTTTTGTCTTTATAGTGGATAACCTTAATAACTTTACTGCCATTCTGGATAAAGTTTAATTATTTTTGTGTGATAAAAATAATTGTTGACTTTAATGTCATACTCCATTCGGTCCAAAATAAATGATTTTTTGAATGTTTTTACACAGATTAAGAAATTTATCTTTTAACATTAATTAGGAATGAGATTGACCATATTAACCTTTATTATCTCCAATAAATACTTTTAACATATACTTCAATACTATTTACTCCAAAGATAATGTAGGGAAAAAATAATTAATTAATTCTTAAAATCTATAAAAATCACTTATTTTGAACCACAAAAAATGGCCAAAAATTTACTTATTTTGAACCGGAGGGAGTAGTGAATCAAGTTAAAGACCAAATGTGAATTTTTCTCTTTTTTCCTTTCATTCTCTTATTAAGAAGTCTAAACGGAACAATACTAATCTATTTCCACTGGTTAGACGAATCATTGCCTAAATTAAGTATTCAACAAGATTAGGTGATAATGATGGTATTCGTTCACGAGTCGTGGCCGTTAAATATGTATTAATTTAAGGCCCCTTTTTTAGTATTATCTCATAGGGTAGAGCCATATTTAATTAATAGGCTAAGACGAGAATGAATTCGGCAGCCGAAATGGTTAATTTGGAATTTAATAGTAGGTGTGAATATAGGTAGGAGCATAGCTAGAAATTAGTTAGACAAGGGACATGATGGGTCCAGTCAAGCCGCAGATTCATCCCAAAGAAGTGCTTGTGGCCATGTGAGGGCTTGGGGAAGCAAGAAAACTCAACCATTTGGAATATATAATGGTCACCTTTAACTAATACTTTCCCTCTTATTTTAGTAGTACTAGCTAATTGAATCTAACCCGAGCTTAAATAGAGCGACATGGTCAACGACTATATTTATATAATCAGGATCAACTTACTTGAGATTTTGATATAATTATTGTTATTTTTGTAATATGATATGTGTTTAGTGTAATTTAGTGAGTTTGAAAACGCAAGCGTCTATGATATTTTGCAAATTTACAATTTAGGAAGAGACATGCATGTATTGGCGAAAAATAGACTCGCCATGTGGGCCTATTAATGGCAGCACGTGTCCGCAAAGCTCGAAGAAAAGTAAAGAATGACATGAAAAGATAATATGTGAAAAACCCCCGGGACCGAACATACCGAGCATGTTAGCCTCGGAACTGATGATCATAAGATAGCCTGGATCAGGTGCGGGAGAATATCTCATAATTACAAATGAGGAAGAAATCAATTAATCCCGAATTATATGGGATTTATCATCATTACTCCATCAGTTACAAATCAATTATGTAACATACATAAATGCAATAAATGATTGTAACGGTCAGAACAAGGCAGTCAATTGCAAGATTGACTCAACATGCACGAGATTGACTCAGCTGGCACGAGATTGACTCAACATGCACGAGATTGACTCAACAATTACGAGAGTGACTCATCAGCCACGGGACTGACTCATCAGTTATGGAATTAACTCATTAGTTACGAAATTCCAGCATTTACACAGTTGTTACAAGTTGTTCCTAAAGTAATGGATGGGTTGAGTAAATGCTCATAATGGACCCATTATTCAAGGAGAATGGTTACTTAGATTTATCCCTATAAATAGACATAGTTTTATCACAATCAGGGGATCGAACTTTCTTCTCTACAATTCTATACATTGTAATTCATAGCATCTTGCTTCCAAGTTAGCCATAGTTTGGCCCTTCAAGCTCCGTTCGGCTCAACATCCTGTCATGGATTATTCAATAAGAATTATTTCTTCTCTGCTTTATTTTTATTATATTGTCTGTCATTGAACTTATTTTTCACTTCTCTATCACGTTGTATTAACAAAAATTATATCTTTCGGATTGAATCGGTTGCTTGTGGCCCGTTATATAAAATTATTGTTTTGACCTTGAAAACTATTTTTTGGGTTAAACAGATTGGTTCTGTTACCGGGAACTCAAGCAAATTTGTTATTCAACCAAAGATACTAACATTTTTTGTTGATATTTGCTTGCTTTCAGTTTAAACCTTCATCATGGCCGAAATTTGTCAATCAACACAATTGAGGACAACCAAGCTTGAGATGGTTTTACCAAGAGAAAGGAAAAGGCAATAATAGCCATGATACTGATATATAAGCAACAAGCAGAACAAAATAGAGAATGTACATCGGCATACTGGTACCACAACTATTAGTACCGAAACTTATTAAAAAATCTACGCCAAACAGTATCGATACATGAAGTTCAGGTACATCAGGTAATTTTAATTTGCACAATTTAGTTCTAACTTGACAAAAACAGATCAAGGAACAAGATGAACGGATAGAACACCTCCGGGAATTCCTGACTATCCCACGAGAATGATACGCAGCATCGAGCTTTAAATGGACAAAGGCACGGATGTTCAAATGAAAGTCAAAAATAGGTCCGAGCAAAGAGATACGGGATTTTCTTCACGGGCTGAAAAAGATCCGAACCTTCTCGAACAGGTAAGGAATCACTTGCAAAATTGAAAATTTTCACAGGTTAAGAATGAAGGTTAGGAAAAGCAGGGGTAAAACACCCACGAGATTGTTTACAACGATACCGCACCGGACAACTGGAAAAGAAAAGATAGGTGCGGGATGGATAATTGAAGACTACGAGGAAGAAGGTTCATTAATAGCCATGGACAATTATACAAATAATTTCGGATACAATCATTGAACCGAAAGAATCAAAAGCCACGAGGTCAAATGCTGAAGAACTAGAAATTATCATTGGCTTCCCAAATCGGAAGATTTATGCTGGTCGAGACTCGACACCGAGTTTAAAGGTAAGTTGATTAAACTTTTACGTGTTAATGCAAATTGATTTGCTTGCCACCATTGTAACCATAACAGGTGTACCACCAGAGATAATGGTTTATATGCTCAATATTGACCCGCGGTATAATCCGTTCAAGCAAAAGAAGAAACCAGAGCCAAATAATAAAAGATAAAGTTATGGAACCTCGAAGGTGGGTTTAGTCCGAAAAGTCGAATAATTCGGACTCGTTGCTAACATCAACTCATCATCACTTTCAAAATTCCGAGGAGAAATATGAACGCTAGTATATCACATTGTCTCGAATATCTCGGTAAATGCAATCTTAATTCAAGAAGAGAAAGGTACACAATCTCTTATCTATTATAGGATGCTCTTAGACATGAAAATTGCATATCTATATTTCGAGAAGTTGACATTAATTGCTATTGCCCTAAATATAAGGCTTTATCGTCAATATCATTCAATTCTCGTAGCCACTATATTTTAATTATACAATATATTGCATAAACGAGAACTGTTAGGAAGACTAGTTGAATGAGTAGTCAAACTTATGGAATATGATATTATTTATCAGCCACATACGGCCATAAAACACACAAGTCTGGCAGATTTCATGACTAATCTTTGCTTGAGCATATTACCTGAAGCTAAAATCAAAGTACATGTTATTTCTGAAATAATTCTAGGGATCTGGACCTTTTACACAATTAAGTCCACAAGTATTAAAAGTCCTTGGTTAAGGACAATGCTCAATTCCAATCAGAAAAAGTATTTAGATTTCACAAAAGTTAGTTTATTACCAACAACAAAGATGAGTATAAAGCATATGATACAGGCTTGAATTAGCCGGGGACTCAGAGCAAAAGTATTGATTTGACGATTGATCAAATCCAAGAAAACTATGCAGCCCAAAAAAATCAAGTAGGATGTGCTAGTCTCGGATCTATTTCTAATATCACTGACTCCAGAAGCAACTCCGGACTCTTATTGAGAAATATCATTTCCGGATCAAACAATATCAGGATCAAGTCATCCCTTATCCGGGCGATCCCTGATTTATCATCAATTAGAATGAAAATGAGGTAAGCCCAACTAATTTAATTTTGGCATAATAACTTCATTGATTACTTATAGAATGGGACTTTACCCACATACAAGCACGCTATCGACAACTCTGAGTGTGTCTCATCCGGTACTGCCTTATTGAAGGAGAATCATATTTGAGAATATTCAAGGCTCCAAAAGCTAAAATGCCACATGTACCAAACAAACAAAATATATGATGCGAGAAATCTACAAAGAAAGCCGTGAAAATTACTCCGGTTATAAGGCAAGATATCGCATGGTCCTCGACAACATTTTGGAACCTCCGTAGTTCCCGGCCAGAGTAAAAAAATAAAGAAAGAGCTCTGGTACCGTCACTATGCTGTAACTGGACCATTTGAAAGTCCATCAACAATGGAACTGGCTATCCTATCCGAGATTATTAAACTGGGGACTGTCAAATTATGATTCTAGTGTTTGAGTTCTCATACCTCAAAACTCAAACACTAGGGAGATCACTTATACTTGAAGATTAGTCAATCCGACTTGACATTATAAGAAGTGATTCAAACAATCGATTGCTTTGGGAGATAAATTTCTAAGAGTATTCCGACATTATTTACCACAATCTCAACTCAGTCAGTTGTATTGCTCATATCAAGCATAAACACTTCAAACAGTGTTGAATGAGATCTTCAAAAATGCATATACTTCTCTTACACAAAAAGGATCAAGAACTCCATGTCGAGTCAAGAATCCCACGATAATAAACGAGGCTTTTATGTTCAAGTCAACATAAATGTATGCAAATATGCCATCAGAATAAAGTTCACTTTGAACAAACACATGGCTTATATTCGGTCCAGCAACGACCATTCAAGTTAAAAAGCCTTTCTTAATGGCTAATTATTTATGACTCGGATCGATTATCCCAAACATCTCCAATATTATTCCGGACATGTGTCCCTCTCTACTTGGAAGTATGTTCATATACTCCAATTTGGATTCAAAATCCAATCAGATTTAATGTCTCTTCAAGACAAATCTACTAAGATCTATATTTATTTGGGATCAGTATTCCCTCAGACTCAATGTCTTACCGAGATCAATACTCCAGGAAATCCTACCAGGATTAATACTTCCACAGACTAAAAGTCTACTCAGATCAATCGATCCTATTTTACGCCTGAATGAAAAGGAGACGTCCTTTTCATAGCGTTTAAATATATAAAAGGGCCTCTTTTATTTAAAAGTTAGACACTCAAGGGTGCAACATTAAGACATCGCACATGTAACGATGCATCCAAATATATATTTCAAGTCTGTAAGACTAAATATGAGCACTCAAATAAATTCATAAAGTGCCATGAAAAGTTAGTACTCGGATAAATTCCCTAAAGTACCAAATGATGATATTAGACCCGAAAGACACGAGGAAGTAACTAAATTCCCGATCTTGGTCCCAACCCTTCTGATGAAATAAAAAGGGTTAAGTAGTCATCATCCAAAAAGTATAAACCTTCGAGTCCCGTATGTAATTTCCTTTTCAGGAAATGGACCATATGGAAGGAATAATCAAGTGCTCACACTTCAAATCTCTAACACTTGAGGGACTATAGAAGGCAAAAAATACTGGAAAATGCAGAACTCAAGTCAAGCCTAAGGTCTACCCAACAAATCGAAAGTTAAGAGCGAAAAAACCAAAAACGCAAGCCTGATTCAAAAACCTACAAAGAAAACACTCGTGGATGTAAACGAATGTTCAGGTTAAAGGCAATATTTAGTCAAGGGTTGCAAGATATACCCTTGTATTTATTAAAAACTGTTGTCAATGAAAACAGTTACGGGTAAAAACTCATACCTTTATAAAAACGGTTACAAACAAAAAACATTTATTCCCTTGTATTAACTCGAAAAAACTGTTACAAAAGAAAACAGTTACGAAATACAAGCTTGTATCAAAGATGTTAAAAGAAAACAGTTGCAACATGAGTTTTAGACGATAATCAAACACATGTAAAATGTTGTGAAAGTTCAAACAAAAACTTTCTTCAGAACATTCTTAAACATGTGAAAATTTCCTATCACTCTATTGTATTATTACACCATTATGAAGTTGAGACGTCTTCTTCATTAAGTGTCGATCAAAAAGGCCCACTTTCATAAATCGTGCCTAATACGAAAAGGTACGAGTAATCTAAAGCATTTTTATAAATGCAAAACTCAGAGGTAAAATGAAAACCTCAAAAATAAAGCATGCAAAGACTTAAAGAGTGAAACAAAAACCCAAACATTAAAGTAGGCAGAAAATAAAACTGAAATTTATATCGAACTTGCCAAACATAAGGCAAACATTTATCTTCAAACCCCGAAACAAGACAGGGGCAAACCAACCGCTTATTGACGAAACGAACATGAGCGTTGGAGTTGTCATCTGAATCTCTAAGTTCTACACTATTTTTTCCTTTGTCCGGTTTTTGTCCCTATTGGATTTTTTTCGGCAAGGTTTTTAATGAGGCAGAGGCAATGGAGAAAAGGATAAAATCTTTCACTTTCCGGTCATATCACAATGAATAACCGGAAAGTGGGGGGACTATCTGTATTGGCGAAAACTAGACTCTCCATGTGGGTCTATTAAATGGCAGCACGTGTCAGCAAAGCTTGAAAAAAAGTGAAGAATGACATGAAAAGATGATATGTGAAACACCCCCGGGACCGAACATACCGAGCCTGTTAGCCTCGGAACTGATGATCATAAGATAGCCTGGATCAGGTGCGGGAGAATATCTCATAATTACAAATGAGGAAGGAATCAATTAATCCCGGATTATATGCGATTTATCATCATTACTCCATCAATTACAAACCAATTATGTAAGGTACAATAAATGCAATAAATGATTGTAGCAGTCAGAACAAGGCAATCAATTGCAAGATTGACGCAACAGGCACGAGATTGACTCAGCAGGCACGAGATTGACTCAACAGGCACGAGATTGACTCAACAGGCACGAGATTGACTCAACAGGTTCGGGAGTGACTCATCAGCCACGGGACTGACTCATCAGTTATGGAATTAACTCATCAGTTACGAAATTTCAGCATTTACACAGCTGTTACAAGTCTTCCAAAAGTAATGGATGTGTTGAGTAAATGCTCATAATGGACCCATTATTCAAGGAGAATGATTACTTAGATTTATCCCTATAAATAGACATAGTTTTATCACAATTGGGGGGATCGAACTTTCTTCTCTACAATTCTATACATTGTAATTCATATCATCCTGCTTCCAAGTTAGCCATAGTTTGGCCCTTCAAGCTTCGTTCGGCTCAACATCCTGTCAAGGATTATTCAATAAGAATTATTTCTTCTCTGCTTTATTTTTATTATATTGTCTGTCATTGAATTTATTTTTTACTTCTCTATCACGTTGTATTAACAAAATTATATCTTTCGGATTGAATCGGTTGCTTGTGGCCGGTCATATAAAATTATTGCTTTGACCTTGAATACTATTTTTTGGGTTAAACAATGCATGGTTTGATTAAAAGTAGAAAATGATGACGCAAAAAGATCCACATATGCGAGATCAACTAGTTAAGATTAAGGATTTGTTACTCTTGTTACACTGACATAGAGGTGTTCATAAAAACTCGAAAAACCGAATCAAACCGATCAAAAATGTTGATACTTTTTAGGTTTGATTTGGTTTTGGTTTTGAATTTTAAAAATCGATCTAATTAGGTTTGGTTTTGGTTTTAATCAAAAAATAACCGTAAAAAACCGAATCAAACCGACTATAAAAGTAGCTATTTAAATTTATTATTACACCTATATATATGTATATTTTAAAAATGTTTCTAAAATTTTATGGTACATATTAGTCATTTACATTTTTAGTCTCGTTCTTTACTATTATAATAATCTAATTCTTTGACTTTACGTTCTAGTTTGATTGATAGTTTTCTTTTGCTAAGTACAAGAATTTATTTCGTGTTAAAAATAATTGATTTTTAATGGAGTATTTTAATTTTCATCACTTTTTGATTCAACTATCATCAATATATCTTGGTAAATAATAGATTTCTCAGAAGAGCAATTGATTTGATAGTGTTACATTGAAAATGTAAGTCGTCGAAATATGTGTTTGGTAGTGTATATCTCATATTTAAGAAAAAATCGATGAATAGCCGAAAATACGAAAAAACGACAAAAACCAAATCGATAAAAAACCGACTTAATTGGTTTGATTTGAGTCCAATATTTAAAAACCCGACTTATTTGGTTTAGTTTCTTTTTAGAAAAAACCGACCCAAACCGAACCATAATCGCCGGAGAGTGACATAGCTTTGTGGCTGTGCCAAAAATCTTTATAATCTGATTAGAGATTTTGTATGTCAACATAAGACTAACTGCTATACTTGAAGAATCTATAATTTGAGGCAACTTTAAAATATTAACATATGAACATAGAGAAATAGTAATAGAGGAACTGACTTCGACTATTCGCTAGCTGAAGGGACTGTACCAACAGCAACCAACCTTAAGTTCAGTACTGAACCTGACGTTTTGCTAATTAAGAGTAGGTGCTATATATTTACTACTAGTATTTGGGTATGGCCAAGTGTTGCTTGTTGTGACAAGATTTTGTTATATTTAATCATCTGTCAGCGTACTAAGTAACAACTTGATAAGGTTTGACATCCTCAAATAATCTCATTATGCATAATTTGAGCTTCGGAAAAGATTAATCTTTGCTTAACCAGAAAGGCCATTAATGGCTACTCAATTCTAACCCTTTTGTATCGAAGAATATGGCTTTACTAAACACCAATCATGTCCTCTATTTGCATTTTGCACAAACAGGTGTAGAAAATACTTGTATTTTATATCTGATGTTTATATCAAACCACAAGATTTACTACAGTTAAGTAGTAGTAATAAAATTAGGTAAAAATACATACTTTATAAATTACATATTTATTAAGTTAATATAAACACAGAGGGTAACAACTTGTTTGGATAGTCGTTACCCATTATATTGTATCTTATTGTTACTTTAAATACGATGTTTGTTTTAGTTGTTACTTAAATTTTATTGTATTGTATCGTTAAATCCGTCGTTACATAACGACAAAATGTGTCACTTTATGTAACGATCGATTTGGTGTGGTTGCGTCGTTATTTTGTCTTTTTATCTCATCTCACCCTTCACTATTATTAAATAATTTTATTTTATCATTTACTCTACCTTTTTATATATTAAATTTATTTCGTATCATAATTTTTCTTTATAATATTGCAAAATGTATTCTTCATACTGCTAGTGCATGATATCATGAAACAACGGCAAACGATACAACCTATCCGAACATTATATTCATCAAACGATACATTACAATACAATACAATACGATATATTATGAAACGATGTGAAACATCCATCCAGACAAGGGCTAACTAAAAAAATCAGCCTAGTGTGGACAGAGATACAGGTCATAGGGATCATGTATCATAATTAGGTCATTTGTGTCTATTTGTCCACTATCCTCCCTCTCTCCCGTGAAGTTTGAAGATAAGGCTTTGGGGTTTGGGGGTTCGGGGTTGGGTGGGGCCGTGGGGGGGAGTGAACTAATCATCAATATGCTTTAGGACATTGCCTTTTAATTTCTTTTTACATTACAAACAAATATGTAAAAAGTATAAACAATTTCAACAATTACGAATACGTAAAAAGATATTTTTAAAATTGCAGGGAAAGTTTGTTTGAATTATTAATAATAATATAATAAATTTAAAAAGAAATAGGACGTAAAGAATATAATTGATCACATTTTAGCATATCAAGCAATAATTTTGCTTCTAGTAACTCCTATTTCTGTTCTTTTGTCATGCAATTATACAAAAATAGTTACATAATATCCGCACAACAGCATCTCCTTCGTGTTATTTGTACATCATGCCCTTTTACAATTTTAATGACCTTTTTAGATCTTTTACGTGTAAAAGTAAATCTTTCATGTGTCAAAAAAAAGATACGATCATAAAATTAAAAACAAATTTGTAAAGAGCCAAAAACCAATTCCAAGTTGCTCAATTTATAACTACGCAAATGCATTTTGTAGTCGAGGCATTTAAATCTTTGATCCTTTTTATTGTACTTTCCACCAAAAACTTGACACGCATTAATTAAAAGCTCAACATTTCCCCTTTTATCATAGAGTCATCAGCTTGGGTTTCCAGCATGAAAAGGCAACATATTCTTCAGCTTGAATTTCTAATGGTCCCCCATTTTCATTTAATCAAACCTGGAAATTTTACCAACAATCTTGTCCTCTTATACATATCTCACACTTTCAACTAACCCTGACATGCATAACCCCCCCTACCTGGAAATTTCTAACTCTGATCTTTCAATTTATCGTACAGTACTACCTACCAACAAATAAAACTTCAAGCTCAAGATATAAAAGTAGATACACTACCCGGGCCAAATGCAGAATTTAGACGTCGTGGGTTTTGAATGGAGATGTATATCCAACTACGTATATACTTGTCTCTTTCACATATTAAAAAGGTTCGACCTCAAAACAGTGAGTTCCGCTGAATCCAACGAACTCATAGCTGGATCAATATGTCGTATATAGTTACTATCGCGAATGCAAGATGCTCATTTGATTGAATATTAAATGAGTAACAAAACGACAAAGACCTTGATCACCTCTATAAACAATTCAAATATGAATTTAGATTGTTGTCTCCGACAACAAACAACATGACCTCTTATGTCACAGCAAAAAGTTAGTGAATAAATGGTAAAAAGCAAATTCTCTTGAACTTTCACTGCCTTCAAAATAATTAGCAAAAATAGCTCTGTGGAAATTATATGAGAGACAGACCACATATAACAATGACCAAATAGAAACTGCAGTCTATAAAGAGTGCACGAATTGTCTGATAGAGAACCAAACCGTATTCCAATATCGTTAGAGCTCCATCCCAATTGTGTCCGAAATCATACACTCTTTGTCTGTCTTCGCGTCTTTCTTCATCAGGAACTACTTCCTTGCGAATTATTCGTGCAATCACTATTGTCAAATCAGTTAGCAACAGTATATAAAGGGGCCTTGAGGCAATGAAGCTATTTGACCTTGCTATACTATGTGGGAGATGGGCATAAGACAGGACAACTAAAAACGAAATCATGACAGAACAGATGACTCTTTTATTCTCAGATATCAGAATGCAAGAATTGATATCTCTAAGAGAAAATAAATGAAGGAAACCGTTGCGTTTTCTTGGAAGCCCCTCGGCATCTTCTGATGCTTTAGCTACTGATGGCTTGATTAACAATGATTCTACTTCATTCTTAGCCTGCGAAGCTGTAGCCCCTTTAGCTTCGACTTCTCCATCAGAATTTTGCACTTGAGATTCCACTCCTGCGCCTAAACCGGATAAATTTGGTTGAGAAATTTTTTTAATCTCATTATCATGCTCACCTTCCAAGCTAGCTGCAAAACCAACAAAATCCACTAGATAAGATGATTTCATTTATTCTGGTTGAAATTATGTCAACATATGTCCTGTTCTTCCTAGAACTATAAAATATTCTGAGGCAGCCCGGCGCATGAAGCGCCTCGTATTCATACAGAGGATCCGAGAAGGGCCGCCCTAAGAGGAGTGATGTAGTCAGCCTACCCTAATGCAAGCATCAGTAGTTGATTTCGTGGTTCGAACAACTATAAAATCTTCTCCTAGCAATAATTCGACAACACGAAGATATTTAATTGAAGTTAATAGTAGACAGTTTACCATTTTCCAACAATCCTTTCTACTTTCAAGAATAAAACAAGGAACTTTATGAGGACAAATTGTACCCCTAGGGAAGGCGGTGCAAAATTGTATTTGAACCACGTGTGACACGAAGAAACAAATACAGCAGAATAATGAATTAGAATCCTGCTATATTAAACACAGTATGCTCGGCCGAGCATTGCTAGGATGCGCTGATAAAGTTCTTTCTACCTCAGTACCTCTTTATCCAAAATTCTCAAAAGCTGTAACTAAGGTGCTCCAAAATAGACTAACCAAAAATTATATAGAACCAAAATAGTATCTCCTGCCTTTTTAGTAAAAGGTATCCATAAAAAGCTAATCAAGACTTTATATCAATCCATTCATGAGTATTAACAGGAAGAAGAAATGAATTCCAAAGCTCAATGGAAAGAACGTAAGTAGGAGAAGAGGCGACTCTTTGCGGGATAGTGGTTTAAGAAGCAAAATGAAGCTCATTAAAGAGAAGCTGATCTGATTAAACTAACAATCCACATTAATCAAATGAATAAATCAGTATACACCTACTGTTTGCTAAAGATGCTTAAACTGAAGTAGCTAAGCGTGTAATAGAGTAACACGCACCAATAAACAGACATATATCGAACTTATTGACCATTATTTTTCAATATCGAAATTAAACTTAAAGCCCGAACTTCCAAGTAAAATGGAATGACAGAATCTGTACTTTGTAGCTCTAGAATTAGAAAGGTCATCTGAACAAAGCTGAGCTACACAGCAATGCAAGCTGAATTCTGAGCTTCAGCAATGGAGGACTATCAACAGAGAAAGAAGACGAGCGAGAGAGATTCAGTTTTCTCATTTCAACCAAGGAAAGCATGTACAATATACACCTATTTATACTAAAGCTAAAATATCCACTAACTATCAAACTAATACTCATTAATGATCTAACAACCTTCTAACAATAATTAAAACTGCCTAACTAACTAACGCACATGATTGTCACGTGCTCACTACTTAGCTACCTCAATACTCCCCCTCAAGCTGGACATTAAGATGTTGAGCACTCCCAGCTTGGACATTAAGAACTCATGTTGTGGTCTAGCAAGCCCTTTAGTGAGTATGTCTGCCAGTTGGTCTCTTGATCCTACATGTACTGTCTTGATCAACCCCTTTTCAATTTTTTCTCTAGTGGAGTGGCAATCTATATCAATATGTTTTCTTCTCTCCTGATATACTGGATTTGCTGCTATCTAAGTATTTGCAATGCAACTTTACTGTCACAATGCAGCAAAACTGGCAATTCTACCTATGCTCCCAGCTCCTTGAACACCCCTATTAGCCACACTAACTCTGAAACCACTGAGGCCATGCTTTTGTACTCTGCTTCGGATGAGCTTTTGGATAATGTACTTTGCTTTTTTGACTTCCACGAAACCAATGAATCTCCATGTTTCACAATAAATCCTGTTACAGAGTTTCTTGTGTTTGGACAAGATGCCCAATCAACATCACATAATGCAGTCAAGGTGCTCTTCTTGTTGCTCTTCTTGCTGCTGATGTCTAATCCTGGTTCCCTTTTTACATATTTAACTACCTTTATGGCTGCTTCCCAATGTGACTTCTTCAGATTTTGCATGAACTTTTTAAGTGTCTGAATAGCAAAAGCAATGTCCAACCTGGTCAAGGTTAGATACAACAACTTGCCAATCATCTTTGATATTGTCCCTTGTCTTTTAGTGGTTCATCACTACTTGATCCTGTGATCTCATCCAAAGGTGTCCAGGCTTAACTGCACTCAATCCCATTACTGATATCAGCTCCAAGCTATACTTTCTTTGGTTTATCATAATTCCTTTGTGTGATCTACATAATTCAATGCCCAAGAAATATTTCAATTCCCCAAATCCCTAATCTTGAAAAACTGATGTAATTGCTTCTTGGGTTCTTCCATAAACACCAGATCATTACCAGTTATTAGCATGTCATCTGCATATACAAGGATGACCACTATTTTACAGTCAGCCCGTATAGGGATTTGACAAGCCTACACATCTTACCTTCATTCTCCCCCTGGGTGGCAAATCCCTCACGCAACTTCATGTATACTTCATTCATAGAGATGCCCTCGAAGGAAGGCATTATATACATCCATTAGATGTACATGCCACCCTTCAGTTGCTGCAACAGAAATCACTGCTCTTACAGTAACCATTTTCACAACTTGAGAAAATATTTCATGGTAGTCCAAACCTTCTTTCTGGCTATACCCCTTGGCTACCAAACGTGCCTTGAACCTCCCAATGTCTCCATTAGTTTTGTACTTTACCTTGTAAACTCATATGCAACCTATAGAAGTCTTTCCTGCTGGTAGTGCCACTAGTTCCCATGTCTTGTTGTCTTCTAAGCTTGGATTTCTGCCTTCATGGCTTCAATCCACCTCTTGAGTTTGGATGCTTCATAGAATGTTTTATGTTCAACAACAGTTGAGAAAGCTCCCAAATAACTTTGATAAGCTGGCTTGAATCCATCATAACACACATAATTGCAAATGGAATAAGGTTTAGGTGACTAATCTAGTGAAGCTGCAGTCACATAGTCAGTCATCCAAATTGGTACTCGTTTGTCTCTGGTGGACTTCCAAGTACCGTCTGCATCATGTCTTTGCATTTCATTATGGTTTTGTACTTCATCACTTGCTTGTTCTGTCTCCCCGTTAATGAAATGTTAGTGGTGAACATGATCTGTCAAGGTTGAGGGCATTTAGTGGAATTTCAGTTGGTAAGTTGGTTGATGCATCATGGTCTGCAAACTTCATGTCTACAAATAGATGTTTTTCTTGTTTCTTATATTTATAAGGAAACAAGGACTCTTTGAAGATAACATCCTTATTCACAAAAAAACATTGGTTAGCCAAATCATATAAGATATAACTTGTGACTTCTGAATAGCCCATTAAAATTGTTGTTGTTGCTCTAGCTGCAAACTTGTCATAAACATTCATTCTCTTTGCAAAGCACGGACAACCAATTGTCCTTATATGTTCAAATGTTTGGCTTCCTCTTATGAAACACTTCAAAAGGACTTTTCCCTGCTAATACACTTGATGGTAACCTGTTAATAACATACACTGCAGCCAGCACACAGTGTCCCTAACATCTCAGAGGTATGTGCCGTTGAAACCTCATTGCCCTTGCTATCTCTAGCACATGTCTGGGCTTTCTCTCAGCAATTCCATTCTGCTGAGGTGTGTAAACACATGTCATCTGATGAATAATTCCATTCGAGAGGAACAGCTTACTACATGCTTCATTTACAAATTTTGTCCCATTATTTGTTCTAACAATTTTGACTTGTTTGTTGAACTTGAGTCTGAACTAGCTTCAAAAAATTTCTTAGTAAAATCAATACATCACTTTTCAACTTCAACAAGTAAACCCAAGTCATTCGTGAATGATCATCAACAATTGTCAAAAACAGTTTACTCCCATCAAAGATTTGCACGGCATATGGTCCCCATACATCAATATTTAACAAGTGAAACACATCTTCAACTCTGTTACTACTTGTGCTAAATGGTAGCCTATAGTGTCTAACTAAAGGACACACATTACAATTGTCTATCTTCCTTTTACAACTTAAGCACATTACAATTGTGCTTCAGTGCTCCTGTTGAAGCATGTCCAAGCCTTCTGCGTCCAATGTCCAAGTCTGCCTTCTTTGCAACTGTTAGTTTAGTAGTCAAATAGGAGTAAATAACTTTAACCTTAATCCTATGTGTATTAGGAGTAGGACATGTATTATCTATATATAGGGCTCATTGTATCATTGTATTATGTGAATAAAAAATATTTTCCTGTGTATTCTCACATGGTATCAGAGCTACAGTGAGAAAACATCCGGGAAAGAAAACCCAGCCAAAACAGATCGTCGTGCGTCAATTCCAGCGACCTTTTTAGGGCTGCTTTTCGAGAAAAAACCTATATCCATCGGTGTTGTGCAAAACCCAACACCACCACGAGGTAGATCAGCTTCCGGCGACAAAACCCCAAAAATTTCTCCGGCAGATAACCACCCACGCGCCGCCCGGAAAAAATTTCAGGCGAGTCTCCGTCACTCACGCGTCGGCGCGTGAGGCATCTTCCAGCCATTTTTTGGCCGAGCTTCTTCAGGACAGCCTGTCCCCGCAGTAATTCCGACCCTACCCGTGCCTTTATTTTTTGATTCCGAGTACTTTGAAAATTTTTCAGCAACTACAGTTCTTTTCCGGCAGCTACAGTGTTCCCTTCGTCTGTTTCAAGGAANGGAGGTTCAAACTACTTAGCTTGGGCTTCATCTGTCGAGTTGTGGTGTAAAGGTCAAGGTGTTCAAGATCATCTAATCAAGAAGTCTAGCGAAAGAGATGAAAATGCCAAAGCACACTGGGAGAAGATCGATGCTCAATTATGCAGTATTCTGTGGAGATCTATTGATTCCAAGTTGATGCCTTTGTTTCGTCCATTCCAGACATGTTATTTGGTTTGGGAAAAGGCTCGTACTTTATACACTAATGACATATCTCGTTTCTATGATGTGATATCGCGGATGACAAATTTAAAGAAACATGAATTAGATATGTCTACTTACTTGGGACAAGTACAGGCAGTCATGGAGGAATTTGAGAAGTTGATGCCAGTTTCTGCTAGTGTTGAGAAGCAACAAGAGCAACGACAAAAGATGTTTCTAGTTCTTACTCTTGCTGGACTTCCTAATGATCTTGACTCAGTACGCGATCAGATTTTGGCTAGTCCGACTGTCCCCACAGTTGATGAATTATTCTCTCGATTACTTCGCCTTGCTGCAGCACCAAGTCACCCAGTAAGCTCATCACAGACACTTGACTCATCTGTTCTTGTATCCCAGTCAGTGGACAATCGGGCATCTCAACCTATGGAGAATAGACGAGGAGGAGGTCGTTTTGGAAGGCCTCGACCCAAGTGCTCTTATTGTCATAAACTTGGACACACTCGTGACGTGTGCTATTCTTTACATGGTCGTTCACCCAAAAATGCTTATGTTGCTCAGACCGAGACTACAGGTAACCAGAGACTTTCTTTATCTGAAGGGGAGTATAATGAGTTCCTTCAGTACCGAGCAAGTAAGCAGACATCTCCACAAGTAGCTTCTGTCGCTCAGATACTTCTGTTGCTGGTAATTCTTTTGCTTGTGTTTCCCAGTCTAGTACTCTTGGACAATGGGTTGTGGACTCAGCCGCTTCTGATCATATCTCTGGTAATAAATCACTTTTGTCAAATATTGCGTATTCACAGTCTCTTCCCACTGTTACTTTAGCCAATGGGTCTCAAACTAAAGCAAAAGGAGTTGGACAAGCGAATCCTCTACCCTCTGTCACTCTAGATTCCGTTCTTTATGTCCATGGCTGTCCTTTTAATCTTGCATCTGTTAGTCGTTTGACTCGTGCCCTCCATTGTGGTATATATTTTATTGATGATTCTTTTATTATGCAGGACCGTTGTACGGACAGACGATTGGAACAGGACTTGAATCAGAAGGTCTTTACTACCTTAACTCCCTCAATTCGGCATGTCTAGTTACAGATACTCCAGACCTAATTCACAGACGTTTAGGACATCCAAACCTATCCAAGCTTCAGAAGATGGTGCCTAGTTTGTCTAGTTTATCTACATTAGAGTGTGAGTCATGTCAGCTCGGGAAACATACCCGAGCCTCCTTTCCTCGTAGTATCGAGTGTCATGCAGAGTCTGTTTTTTA
>ML282577.1:0-41437 GCA_005239495.1 Nicotiana undulata | reverse complement strand
TCGTACAGCTCAGTCCATGCAAAAGAGCTATGCAGATCGTAGGGTTCGAGATTTGGCTTTTATCGTAGGAGACCGGGTGTTCCTTCGAGTGTCGCCAATGAAGGGCGTGATGACATTCGGAAAGAGGGGCAAGTTGAGCCCTAGGTATATTGGCCCATTTGAAGTTTTAGATAAAGTAGGAGAGGTGGCCTACAGACTTGCCTTGCCACCGCATTTATCCGCAGTGCATCCCGTGTTTCATGTATCCATGCTCCGGAAGTATATTGCAGATCCATCTCATGTTCTTGATTTCAGCGGTGTCCAATTGGACAAGGATCTGACTTATGAGGAGGAGCCAGTAGCCATATTAGATAGGCAGGTTCGCCAGTTGAGGTCGAAGAGTTATCCTTCGGTCCGTGTTCAGTGGAGGGGTCAGCCTGCCGAGGCAGCTACTTGGGAGTCCGAGTCCGACATGAGGAGTCGTTACCCCCATCTTTTCTCAGACTCAGGTACTTTACTATATCCGTTCGAGGACGAACGTTTGTTTTAGAGGTGGAGATTGTGATGACCCAAAAGGTCATCCTAAGTAATTCCAGCTAAATCTGTGTTCTGAGGCCTCGATAGCCTCCGTTAATATCACCTCGATATACGTGCGCACCCCGGGCAGGTAGCCGGGAAGCTTCCATGTGAAAATTAGATAAAAACGGGATTTTTGAATTGAATAATTGATTAAAGTTGACTTTGGTCAAAATTTTTGGTAAACGGATCCGGAGGTTCCGTAGGAAAATATGGGACTTGGGCGTATGCCCGAAATCGAATTTCGAGGCCCCAAGCCCGGGAAATGAATTTTTAAAGAAAATTATTTTCTGAAAATAATAAAGGAATGTGAAAGTGAATAATTATGTGAAAACCTTGTTACCGGGCCCGTGTTATGGTTCCGGAACCCGAAACATATTTATTATATGTTGTTTGTCCTATCTGTGAGATTTGGTGTAAAACGGGTTTGATTTGATTGGTTTCGGATCCAAGTGAGGAAAAATGGAGTTAATGAACTTGTGGGGTTTCTAAAGAATTTGAAATGTGGCTTGAGAGGTGATTTTTTGTTCCCGAGGTTGAATGAAATTCCGAGACCGGGAATAGTTCTGTTGTGTCGTTTATAACTTATTTGCAAAATTTGAAGTCATTCCGAGTGGTTTAGGCCGGTTCGGCGCGTTGAAGTGAATTCTAGAATTTCAAAGTTCTTAAGTTTTGAATTCAGGGGTTTTGGAGGATGATTTTGAGTTTTAGCGTTGTGTTGAGTATTCCGTGGGCTCGAACAAGTCCGTCTAATGATTTAGGACTTGTCGGTATATTTGGTCGGGGGCTCGGGTTGGCCCAGGTGCCTCCCAGGCCCCGCACGAGGCCAAAAACCAGCAAAAATCACTGCTGGTGCACAACAACTGGTGTGACCACAGGTGCGGGACCGCACCCGCTGTCCAGGCCATCGCAGGTGCGACTTTTCCGCAAGGGCGGCCAAAATTTCGCGGGAGCGGGGCCGCTGGTGCGGCTCCCAACCCCGCAGGTGCGAGCCTAGGGTCCCAGGCCTTTTTCCGCAAGGGCGATCGCTTTCTCGCAGGCGCGAGACTGCACCTGCGGTCCTATGGTCGCAGGTGCGGAAACCCCTGTTGGCAGCCCACTTAAAATGTCCAAAATTTCGGGTTTTCCTCATTCCTTCCATCTTCAAACTCCATTAGAGAGCATCCAAGCTTGGGGCATCACCTTCCACGACCACCCACTGTAAGAGGTAAGAAAAACCCCATAAAACTTCTAATTTTAACAATAATTCCTAGCTTAATTCACTAATAAACCACCTAAAATCATTGAAATTAGGAAGTAAACTTTAGGGTTCTTAGAAATTTCGTGATTTTCCATGTTAGGACATAAATTCTTGAATAAATTACAAAACTTCGATCTTAGACTCCGGGTAATTGATTCCTTCATGAATTTTCGAAAATCTAAACGTGTGGGCCCGGGGTCGAATTTTAGTATTCTTGGAAGAATAGTAGGAAATGCATAACTTGGCTTAGAAATTGATTTATTGGGTACTTATTGATGTTAATAAATCCATTATGTCTAGATATCCCCGATTCGGAGTTGGATTCGAGAGGAAAGGCTGTGATTGAGGCTTGACTTGCATTTTTTGGAGCCGAGGTAAGTGTTTGGCTTAACCTCAGCTTGAGGGATTAGGTATAGAGTCTTATTTGCTATGTGCAACTCATGTCCAACGTATAGGCGTGGTGACGAGTGCCTATGCGTTGCGGTCAAGTATGCCCCTGAGTCAATTGTGATGAAATTTGCCCCGCACTGTGAGTAATTGGTGAATTATAAAGTGATACCTTGATGCTGTTTCATGACGTGAAGAGTTATTGAGTGATTTATTTCAGTTGAGGCTTACATTGATGAAATTGTAATTCTGATGCGAGGTTGGTTATAGCTGAGACCCTTGTCGGGCGTATGTTGATGTTGTAAATGATGATTTCTCCTTGCCGGAACAATAGAATTGTGTTGAATATTTCCATGCACTTGAGACTTCATGTTGTTGACTTTCATATTATTGTTGCCTTGTGTTTTTATTATTCGTCGCACGAGGGGACATGCCGTGTTGACTGAGTGTTATTATATTATATAAGCACGAGGGGACATTCTGTGCCGAGTTATTGTGTGGTTATGCACGAGGGGACATTCCGTGCCGAGTGTTATTATATATGCACGAGGGGACATTCCGTGCCGAGTGATTGTGAGGTTATGCACGAGGGGACATTCAGTGCCGGGTGTTTCTATATATGCACGAGGGGACATTTTGTGCCGAGTGTTACTATATATGCACGAGGGGACATTCCGTGCCGAGTGACTTTGAGGTTATGAACGAGGGGACATGCCGTGCCTTTCCTGTTCATTATATGTTTGAGATGCTATATTTCTGCCTTGTCTTTACGTTTCATTTATTACCTTGTACTGCTGTGATAGCATACTGTTACCCCTATCTCCCCAGCATATTCTCCCCGTATCTGTCTTACTTGCTTATTGTTATTGCCATTTTTCCTGCTACTATATAAAATTGCACAGGTNCTTACTCAGTACATGGGGTCGGTAGTACTGATGCTACACCTGCACTTCTTTATGTTGTGCAGACTACGCAGCCGAACCCGGAGATTACTAACGATCGGAGCATCTCATTCAGCCACATAGGAGACTCGAGGTAGACCCGTAGACGTTCGTGGGCCTTGACGTCACCTTCTATTTTCCACTTTCAGCTCTGTCTTTGTATTTCAAAGACAGTCTTATGTACTTATTTTAGACCTTTTGTTTGTAGTAATCTCTTAGATAGTCCGTGAGTATATGACACAAGTTCTGGGATTTGTTTATGGGTTTTATTTCGAAAAAGTGCCATGTTGTATTTTGGGTTATTTTGTTAAATTTTATATGGTGGGCCATCGAAGCCTTGGTTATCTTGTTCGTATTTGTTGTTAATAAGTTTTATTTAGTTCAAACGTTGGCTTGTCTAGCGGGTTCAACGTTAGACGCAGTCATGGCCCGAAGGTGGTATTTTTGGGTCGTGATAGATTGTGGGTTCTCTAAGCATATGACAGGGAACAAGGAACGGTTCCTTTCAGTTGAAAACCTAAAAGGAGGAAATGTCTCCTTTGGAAACGGAAAGAAAGGTGAAATAATAAGGGTCGGGAAGGTAGGTAAAGATGACACACGTTCAATTGAACATGTGTATCTGATAGATGGCTTGAAATATAGCCTTATCAGTGTGTCACAACTGTGTGACAGAGGTAACCTTGTCGCTTTTACTTCCACAAAATGTTTTGTGATCAACCTGCTTACTGACAAGATTGTTTTGCAGGGAAAAAGAATGAACAATATCTATGTCATTGACTTGTCCACACTGTCTGACAATGAACTCACTTGCCTTAGTGTGTTGGACAGTGATCCCCTCCTGTGGCACAAAATACTTTGTCATGCAAGTCTGACTCAGCTTAACATGCTGGTCTCTAAGGACTTAGTGGTAGGGCTTCCTAACATTAAGTTCAAAGAAGACAAGGTTTGTGAGGCATGTGCAAGGGGGAAGCAGGTAAGGTCTTCTTTCAAAAGTAAGAAAATGGTCAGTACCACCAGGTCGTTGGAACTGGTTCATATGGATCTGTGTGGTCCCATGAGAACTCTAAGTAGAGGTGGGAAGAGATATGTGATGGTGCTAGTAGATGATTTCTCAAGGTTCACTTGGACCTTATTCTTGGCATCTAAGGATGAAGCATTTGAAATGTTCACCTCATTTGTCAAGAAGATTCAGAATCAATTAGGACATCATTTAGCATCCATTAGATCTGACCATGGTACTGAGTTTGAGAATGCTGCCGAGTTCTGTGATGAACATGGTGTGAATCACAATTTTTCTACTCCTAGAACCCTACAGCAAAATGGGGTTATTGAAAGGAAAAACAGAACTCTTGAAGACCTGGCAAGAACCATGCTTCTATCAAGAAAACTACCTCACAGCTTCTGGGCAGAAGCAATTAACACTGCATGTTATATTATCAATAGATGCATGACCAGACCTCTGGTAGAGAAAACTCCCTATGAATTACTTAAAGGGAGAAAGCCCAACATATCCCATCTTAGGGCTTTTGGATGCAAGTGTTATGTGCATAATAATGGCAAAGATTCTTTAGGAAAATTTGATCCCAGAAGTGATGAGGGAGTGTTCTTGGGATATTCTACACATAGCAAAGCTTATAAAATATACAATAAAAGAACTATGTGTGTAGAAGAAAGTGTACATGTTGTCTTTGATGAAACTAACACTTTATCTGAGAGACAGGAACCACAAGATGAGGAGCTGGGACTGGTGTGGAGCAATGAATACATTGAAGCACCTATGGCATATGGAACAGGTGATGGACCAGGTTCAACAACCCCACGCAACTCGAAAGGGGGAATTCCTCATGAAAATACTGGCCCTGATCCTGTTCCACAGCAACAAGACAACATGGAACAATCCAGAAGTGAACAACTGGTTCTCAAACCACACAGATATCAGAGTTCTCACCCTCTTGAGAACGTCATAACAAACTTGAGATCTGGAATCAAAACTAGATCTTCCGTGAAAAATATGTGTGCGTTTGATGCATTTCTATCTTTGATTAAACCAAAGAACATTGCTTAAGCCCTGAAAGATGCTGATTGGGTAACTGCCATGAAAGAGGAGCTAAATCAATTTAAGAGAAGTCAAGTATGGCACTTGGTACCTAGGCCACTGGACAGATCAATAATTGGCACCAAGTGGGTCTTCAAGAACAAACTCGATAAGGATGGAACTGTTACAAGAAACAAAGCAAGACTTGTTGTTCAAGGATACAACCAAGAAGAGGGAATTGATTATGATGAGACCTTTGCTCCTGTGGAAAGATTGGAGGCAATCAGACTTCTTATAGCATTTGCTGCACACATGGAATTCACTCTGCATCAGATGGATGTCAAAAGTGCCTTTCTCAATGGCTATTTGAAGGAAGAGGTATTTGTAAAACAGCCTCCTGGTTTTGAAAGCAAAGAATCACCTGATCATGTATATAAACTTGACAAGGCTCTCTATGGTCTAAAGCAAGCACCTAGAGCTTGGTACGAGAGATTGTCAAAGTTCCTGTTGAAACATGGGTACAAACGAGGCAAAATAGACAGTACTTTGTTCCTAAAGGAAAAGGGAAAAGTTTTTCTTATTGTACAAATATATGTTGATGATATCATATTTGGGGCAACAATTGAGAAGATCAGCAAGGAATTTGCTACATTAATGGGTAGTGAGTTATAAATGCGTATGTTGGGTGTGCTAACCTTTTTCTTAGGTCTGCAAATCAAACAAACTGCACATGGAAAAACGATTCATCAACAGAAGTATGTGAAAGAACTCCTCAAGAAGTTCAAAATAGAAGATTCAAAGGAGATAGATACCCCAATAGCCACAGCTACAAAATTGGATGTGGATAAATCTGGTTCATCCATTGATCAGAAGACGTACAGAGGGATGATTGGGTCTCTACTATATCTTACTGCAAGTACACCTGATATTGTGTTCAGTGTGGGACTATGTGCTAGGTTTCAAGCCAATCCAAAGGAGTCTCATCTCACTGCAGTAAAAGAATTTTGAGATATCTAAAGGGCACCATTGATTTGTGCCTTTGGTATCCTAAAGGTAGAATTTTGAACTTGTAGGATATGCTGATGCTGATTATGCAGGTTTCCTGGTTGACAGGAAAAGTACTTCAGGCATGGCTCACTTTTTGGGCTCCTGCCTTGTCTCTTGGGCCACCAAGAAACAAAATTCAGTAGCCTTGTCTACTGCTGAGGCTGAATATGTGGCTGCAGCCTCTTGCTGTGCTCAGTTGCTATGGATCAAGCAACAACTCCTGGACTTTGGTATAGATGTGGGATGCATTCCTATTCACTGTGATAACACTAGTGCAATTAGTATGGCTAAGAACCCGGTTCATCACAAGAGAACTAAGCACATAGATGTTAGGCACCATTTCCTGAGGGATAACTATGAAAAGCGGATGATCTCAATCGAATTCTGCGCTACTGATCGTCAAATTGCTAATATATTTACCAAAGCATTGAGTAGGGAGCATTATGATAGAAACATGCTTGAATTAGGGATGATTAAGATCACCTAATTGAAAAACAAAATGAAAATAACTGAAAAAATTGAAAAAAAAGGAAGTTTTCTGGCTAGAAATTTTAATTAGGTACTTAATCAGATTAATCATTGCTCAGTACTATGTCTTTATTGCCATACTCTTCTGCCATGTATTAATATGATTCCCTAGTTGCTAATGATGTTTCTCTATTTTTGTTAATTGAGGCAAAATAAAGATTTTTAACAGGATGAACCTTGTTCATCCATGCTGGTTTACATGACTGACAAGATACGTTCTCATCTCCATACATGTATTAATTCAAGTACAGTCATACATGAGCAGGACTATATCCATTTATGGTTCAGTTCAAATTCTCGTACTTACCCAAATAATGAACCAGTTTCAAGAAGCTCCATCACATTAAATTAGCCTAGTTTTAGGGGGAAAGAAACAATCTAATCAACGCCCAATCACTGACAGTCCTTAATCGATTAGTATCCTACTTTTGTTAATACACTTTTGTTATAATCACCTAAGCCACAAGTTATGAATAGGCCATCATTACCCATTGTGAATAAAGCAATAGACGAACACTGTTCAAGTCACTCAACACTCAAATCTCTACTGCCTTTTGCCATCTCTTCTTTTTCTCTCTAAAATTTAAAACCATGTCGTCTGCTTCATCCGATTCTCAAAATCGTGACTACGATGAAGGAGTATATGAGTTTGATTCTCCACCGGTCTATAGTTCTGAATCCCTTGAGACACCTGAAACCCCTGAACACCATGATGCCCCTAAACCCACACCAAACCCTACCCCTACTCCCAAACCCCATCGTGTCAAGGCTCTTGCACGCAATTCTGTAGCTTCAAGTTCACGAGCAAAGTTCTTGGAAGATTTACTATAGGCTGAAGAAGAACCCAAACCATATTCATCCAGTGAATCGTTCAAATCAGCACATGAAGATGATGCACCTGGTTCGTCCAGTACTAAGAAAGATAATACTGAAGTTACCTCTATATTAAATTCTGAAAATAGATTTGTGCTTGTGGGGTCTGTGGTGGATGTGGAAATGCCAAGTAGGCAAAGAAAACTGGGAAAATTCTTGAGAATGAGGGAGATGCAGGTGTGAGGGGATCTGGGAAGGATGGTACCACACTTGAACGTAAATGTGCAGGGGGTTCTCCCGAAATACCATTTTGTAGTCCCAAAGTAAATATGCAAGACTAGGGGATCTCCCGGAATACCGTTCTGTATTCCCAAAGTAAAAATGAAACCAAACAACGAGATTTAATAATAATAGCACGGAGTATTAAGATTTTTCCTAAGTGCAAGTTAAGGAAGGCAGGTAAAACCAATAAACATGCTGCACATAGTTCAAATAAACAATTAAGGCAAGTAGGCACGCTTTCGTAGTCTATTAGCACGCTACACAAGCTAATAAGTTCAAGTAAGAAAAAAGACAGGTTGCTTTGCAATGAAAATCGGGGTTTACAACAAGTAGCCCGTGTATGTACTCGTCACCTCACGTACACGGAGCTCATATAACAACAATAATACCAATCCTAAGGGGAGTTTCCCCCACACAAGGTTAGGCAAGCCAGCTACCTCGAACCAAGCTCAAATAAATCTGAAACTATGCTCTTTCCACAAATATCTGACTCCGAATGGCCCAAATCTCTCCAAAACCAATTACATAACATAATTACAACTACAAAAAACTAATCTTACAAACAGAATCAAAGTTAAAGAAAGAATTGAGAAAATTGCAAAATCCTCCCCCTTCCCACGTCTTGGAATCAAGTAAGAATTACCAAATAAGGACACCCATTCACTCGGAATCGCAGATGCAGAACTCACCTCGCACCCAGACCACCATCCCATTTCCGCTTATGTGCTTGGTCGCCTGCACATGCGGTTCCCCCACCGCATGTAACGAACCGACCGGTCGTTTTGCTTTCAAGAACCCCGTTCCCTTAAATAAGACTTCACGTACTTGATTTTACTGATTTATAACTCACGGGGATGGTTTGTTCGGTACTTGGAAGAGTCTGGGTTGGAATTGGAACACTTAGTTCCTTAAGGTTGGTCTTAAATGCCAAGTTTGACTTCGGTCAACATTTTTAGTAAACGACCTTGGAATCGGGATTTGAAGGTTCCAATAGGTTCGTATGATGATTCCAGACTTGGGCGTAATTTCAGAACGGGTATTGGATGACCCGAGAGCGTTTCGGTGCAAAATAGTAAACTATGATTTTTGAAGTTCAAAAATTGTGGTTTGGAATGTGTTTTGGTGTTACCGAGGTCCAAACAGAATTACAAGATCGAGAATAGTTTTGTAATGCCGTTTATGACTTGCTCACAAAATTTGGTATCATTCCGAGTAGTATAGATACGTATAAACATATTGGAAGTATAGTTAAGAACTTGAAGTTCAAAGTTTGATCCAATTTGGTTTTGGGGTGGGATTCTTGGTTTCGTTGTTGTTTTTTATGTTTCGAGAATTTGAGCAAGTCTGTGTTATTAATATAGACCTGTTAGTGCATTTGGACGGGTCTCGGGTGGCTCGGGTGAGTTTCGGACCCCTCGGAGCTAATTGCATAAAACAAGAATTTCCGAGCTCTGGTTTCCTTCTTCGGGTTCGCGAAGAAATCATCGCATCCGCGAAGAAGGAGTTGGGCAGGGGGAGGGATGCTTTTCGCATTCGCGATAGCTGCTCCGTATTCGCAAAGGTCTGAGTCTACGACCATCGTGTTTGCGTGAGGTCTCCCGCGTTCGAATATAGTAAACTAGCTGGGTCAGGCCAACTTTGTTCTTCGTGATCGCTGTGTCCCGTTCGCGTTCGCGTATGTCTAGAAAAGCTAGCCTTAGCGTTCATGTTCCTTTTGTCGCGTTCACGATGAGGGGCCTTCAGTGGGCCTGAGTCAATGGCCTTCGCGAACACGGGGCCTCTGTCACGCTCGTGATGAAGGGGGCAGCTGGGCAGTGAGTTTTAAATCGTACTTAGGCGAATTTGGGGTCATTTTATTACATCTTTGGGCGATTTGGGAGCTTCCAACGAGGAGATTTCAACCTAGCATTGTGAGGTAAGTTATTTCTACTTAATGTGAGTTTAATACTTGGTTTTTGGGTAGATCAACACACAAAGATTAGTGAAAATTTTGGGTTTAGAGTAAAACCTTAGGTTTTGGTAAAAACAAGATTTAAGCACGAAATGTGTTAGGGAATCTAGTAAACATTATCTATTATTGATCCTAAGGTTATGGATAACAACTTCCCGTAAGAATTTTTGGAATCTGAGCATGTGGGCTCGGGGTGGATTTTAGGAATCTTTCAAACTAGGTTGGGTAATTATTTAAATAGGGGAATGGTGAACTTTTGAGCAAATATTGATTAGTTCATGTAATGTTAGTTAGTTTCGAGTTGTTGGGCGACGAACTTGGAGATTCAGGCGCATTCTTGAATCGGGAAGTAGGCTTGATACAAGGTAAGTCTCCTTTCTAACCTCGTAAGAGGGAATTTCCCCCTAGGTGAAATAATTGATTATGTGCTACTATTTGTGGGGGCTACGTACACACGAAATGACGAGAGTCCATGCGTAGCTACTAAAACTGCTAAGTCCAGGTAGCCTAGAATCCAAAAGCATGCTTACTTGCTAAACTTGTGAATGTTACTGGTAAACTTAGGAGGCTTAATTCATGTCAAACTTGGTAAATAAATTTCCAAAGGACTAAACACCACTTTCTTGACCGTTAAGGGAGAAGTTGTCTATTATTAAATAATTGCCCTTAATAAAGCCTTGATTTAACTGTTTGAATGTGTGTACCTACGAGTACTTGCGTCGCATGTATGATTCGCGAGGGAGGTAACTCTTTATTTATATTTGACCGCATCACACGTATGATTCGCGAGCGGGGTGATAGATGCGTGTATGGTTCACGTCGTTCGACCCTTCGGCAGTGCACATTTATTATTTTGGTTGGATCGGGCCGTACGTCTTCAGCATATTATGCGCATGTTATCTGCTTCGCATTTTCTGTGATTTTTAAACCATTTAAATGCCTTGGAATATAAATTATCAACCTGATTGATATAAATTGACACATAAATACTGTTGTGGAAAGACATGTTATTTCTTGTCATTATTTGTTATTCATCCTTGATATTCGTGCTTAGCCATATATTTAAATAAAATGTTTGGCCCTAGTAAGTGTCAAGTCGACCTCTCGTCACTACTTCTTCGAGATTAGACTGGATATATCACGTCCCAAAATCGAGGGACGCGACCGGCGCTTAACCGAGTGAACCAGGTCAAGCAAGCCTGATTTGGCCATTCCTACCCGACTCATTTACTTCCCGAGATTATGGCACACATTATTTACTGAGCTAGCAGGGAGTGATTCACAAGTATACATTTATGAAATTTAGTCTATTTTCCTCTTACATCAGCATCAACATTTAGATCTTCCAAAACATACATACTAGTTACAATATTTAAGAGACAACATTTGGTGTAAGACGCCCTCGTTTTTCTCCTTCTCCTTGGCTAATTCAGCTTTGAGAGCATCACACTTAGCTTCCACCTCAACTAAGCGAGTCTTCAATCGAAGGATCTCCATATCCTTTTGCTCACTTTCCTGCACCAGAGTACGAACATTGTTGTTGACTGGTTGCTTCCGTGATGAACCAGGTTCATCTGCCGGGGCATTGACAATATAATCACAAGATAACAGAGTGTCCTTTCCAAAGTAATACTTAGCAGTAGTCATCTCAGCCTTCTTTGTAGGAACTCCAAAATGAGCAAGAACTGCAGTCAGAATAAAGACATAAGGAATTGCATAGTCCATGGAGCCATTCACCACTCTGTCCAAAAGCTGGATGATTAAAGATGGCCAATTGATCTTCTTGCCTCTGTACATGCACTTCATGAGTGTTAGATCCATGTAGTTGGCAATATGCATGCGTTCTTGTCTGGGAAACAGAAATTTAATTACAAACTCAAAGAACAGCTTCTGTTCAGGCTTTATCTCGCTTTTGTACACAGCCCTGGGTTCAGGATCCTCTTCATTTTCACAAACGAATCTGGATATGTTGAGTGCTGAGGCCATTCCATCCAAGAAAGGCCATCTCTTCCTTGTATAGTCTTCATAGCCCTTAGATGGACTGTCTAGAATGACTCCCAGATCTTGAGCATCAAAGAAGACTTAAACTCCCCTGACCAATGAGGTAACCCTTCCTCCAATCACAGTTGCATTCCCCATGAACTCCACAACCTCATTTCTGACCAGCCTGCCTTCCATGCGAAGGACCATGTCCTTCCAGCCTTGCGCTGCCAGAAAATCCACTAAGTACCTCATACCCGGCTCCTCCAAATCCTTCAGTAACTTTCCCTTCAAGATATGTCTCTTTCCAAACATGGCAACTCTGTCAGTCGACACTTCTCCAACCTCCTTCTCTTCATCTCCACTCCATTCAGGATCATCATCCCTCTCAACAATCTGAACTTTCTTCTTTGACTTTACTTTAGACCTTGTCCTCGTAGATGTACTCGCAGTAGTAGCAGACACAGGTGCTGACTTCTTTGTGGAAGTCTTAGCCTTTTTGGGCTTGGGTGTCTTGATCACCACTGGAGAAACTTCCTCTTCTTGTTGGACCAGGTCCAACACCTCATCATCAGCAATAGACTCAACAGGTTCCCCCACTTTCGCTTTCCCTTTATCTACCTTCTTTCTTTTGCTCTCTTGCAGAGCTTTTTCCATCTTCTCCTCTTCTTCCCTTGAAACAGGTACACCAACAGACTCATCAGATTTCCTTTTCTTTGAGGAAACTGAGGCTTTAGACTTGATGGACTTTAGAGTCCTTCTCTTCTTGGGGTTGTATGAGTCCCCCGGTTTCTTCAGTCTCTCAGCCAAAGTTTCTTCCCCAGAAGAAACATGTTCATCTATCTTAGTCATCAATTTTTACAACCCAGCAGCAGCCTCCTCTACATCATGAGTTCCCCTTGCCACTACGACATCATCTTCAAGATTTTCAAGAATGGGGCCACAAAGTTTGGGACTACGGGACGGTATCCCGGGAGATCCCCTGTTGAAGTTTTGTGTTTTGAGTTGTTAATTTTCCATGATTCTTTCTTTATTAATTAAAAGTCCTTATTACTGCGATATTTCTCTTACGTTGCTTCATTATATATATATATGTTCCAGTCGGGCCCTGACCTGACCTCGTCACTACTCGACCGAGGTTAGGCTTGGCACTTACTGTGTACCATTGTGGTGTACTCACGCCCTTCCTGCACAAGTTTTTCGTGTGCAGATCGAGGTACATCTTATCTGCATCATCATTAGTGCAGCCTCAACAACTTACCAGAGTATTCAAGGTATATCTGCACGCATCCGCAGATCCTCGGAGTCCCCCTCTATCCCTTATAGTGTTTTCCCTCTATTATCTCTTTAGACACTATGTATGGTAGACATTTAGACAGTTTCTCTTAGATCTTGTGACTCGTTATTTCGGGTATTGGGAAATATTGTGAATATTCAAGTATTGGTTTTACTTGTATATTCCGAGCGGCATTCTACCTTTATATAGCATATATTGAAGTTTAGTTGTTTAATTATTACTTTATTTCCGTTATTTCAATGTTAATAGGCTTACCTAGTCATAGCGACTAGGTGCCATCATGACATCTTACGGTGAGGGAAAATGGGACGTGACAAGTTGGTATCAAAGCTCTAGGTTAAATGGTATCATGAGTCAAAAATGGTTTATTAGAGTCTCGCAGATGAGTACGGAGACGTCCGTAAATATCTTTAGGAGGATATGAAACTGTTAAGAACAATCATACTTCTTTGATTTCCTTGTCGTGCGAGTTATTGACATCAAAATTCTAAAATTCTCTATTCTATCAGATGATCGGGCACACGAGCCCCCTGCCAGAGTTGCTAGAGATCAGGGCCGGGGTAGAGGACGACCACACGGTGCAGCCAGAGCGCGTGTGCGAGCTACGACAGAAGAGTCCCCAACAGCTCTAGTTATAGGGTCGACACCGGAGGTTCTTATTGCTGCTCCAATCCTCCAGTAGTTTTTAGCTCAATTCATAAGCATGTTCAACACATTAGCTCAGGCTGGACTGATTTCACTAACACCCACAACATCTCAGGTCAGGGGAGGGGCACATACTCCCACAACCCGTATTCCTGAGCATAGGGTCCAAGTTGATCAGGCCCTAGAGTTTATTCTTATGCCCCCAGTGGCTCCGGTTCAGCATGAGACCAAGGTAGCTTCTTCTGAGGCAGATCAACTTAGTCTTGAGATGTATAAGAATTATCACCCACCTACTTTCAGCGGATTATCTTCTGAGGATGCTCAGGGTTTTCTAGAGGAGTGACACCATATCCTCCGTACTATGGGCATAACGGAGATGATTCGGGTTTCTTTCACCACTTTCCAGCTGAGGGGAGCAGCCTATCAGTGGTGGCGTGCCTTTGAGCTGAGTAGTCCGGACGAAGCCTCACTCACTTGGACTCAGTTCTTAGATATGTTTTTGCGTAAGTAATTCCCTTAGAGCCTTAGGAATGCTTAGCGGGCAGAGTTTAAGCAGCTGCGCTAGGGTGCTATGATTGTGTCAGAGTATGCAGTCTATTTCTATTAGCTAGCCTGACATGCACCGTCTTTGGTTGCTACAGTCAAAGAGAGGGTTCGTACCTTCATTGAGAGACTCCACCCCAGTAACAGGAACAATATTGCTAGGAAGTTGGAGATAGATATCTCTTATAAGCAGGTCATGAGTATTTCCAAGAGAGTAGAGGGCATGCTTGACCGGGACCGAGAGGATAGATAGGCCAAGTGGTCTCGAGAGACTAGTCATTATTCAGGAACTCGTGCCCCAACAGCTCGCCATGGTAGGGGCTTTGTGAGTTTCCCTATTCATTCATCTCTTCCAGCCGCTAGTGGTGTTCCAGCTTCTCCCAGGCCTCATGAGCCTTATTATGCACCACCAGTATCTAGTGTGCCTCCTGTTCGGGGTGCTATTAACGGCCAGTTTAGCATACCTGTCCCAAGCCAGTCACAGTTGTCGCTTTCTCTGATTAGTTATTTTGAGTATGGTGATACTCGTCATATGGTGAGGCATTGCCCCTGACTCCGAAAGGGTGCGCACCTCCACAGACTTCTCAGCCAACACATGCTCTAGCGTATCCTCTGGACATGCTTTCAGCCCCAGCTACTGCCCCACCTACTCAGGCAACTCGAGGTAGAGGATGGAGAGGTCGGGACATGTATTATGCTCTTCCAGCCCGTTTAGAGGTAATTGCTTCCGATTCTGTCATCACATGTGTTGTTCCAGTATGTCGAAGGGATGCATCAATATTATTTGACCCAAGCTCTACGTATTAATATTTGTCTTCTTATTTTGCTCCATATTTGGGGTATTTAGGATTCTTTGAGTTCCCCTGTTTATGTATCTACTCCTGTGGGAGATTCTATTGTTGTGGCCCGTGTATATCGGTCATGTTTGATTGCTCTTAGTGGTTTGAGACCAGAGTCAATTTATTATTGCTCTGCATGGTATACTTTGAGAGTATCTTGGGCATGGATTGGTTTTCACCCCATTATACTATTCTTAATTGTCACGCTAAGTTCGTGACGCTGGCTATGCCAGGCTTATTGCGATTAGAGTGGAGAGGTAACTTAGTGTACGGTCCCCTCAAGGTTATTTCATTTTTGAAGGCTCAGCAAAAGTTTAGAAGGGGTGTGATGCGTATTTGGCCTATGTGAGAGATTTCAGTATTAATACCCCTACAGTTGAGTCAGTTACAGTAGTGAGGGACTTCCCTAATATGTTTCCAGCTTCTGCGGGCATGCCACCCGGCAGAGATATTGATTTTGATATTGATTTGTTGTCGGGCACTCAACCCATCACTATTCCTCCTTACTGTATGGCTCCTGAGTTGAATGAGTTGAAGGAGCAGTTGCAGGAGTTGCTTGATAAGTGATTCATTAGGCCCAGTGTGTCACCTTGGGGTTCTCCGGTCTTGTTTGTGAATAAAAAGGATGGTTCTATGCGTATGTGTATTGATTATCTTAAGCTGAACAAGTTTACAATGAAGAACAGGTATCCATTGCCTAACATTGACGATTTATTTGACCAGTTACAGGGTGCCAAGGTGTTTTCAAAGATTGACCTGCATTCTGACTATCATCAATTAAAGATTCGGGAGACGGATATCCAAAAGACTGCTTTCAGGACCAGATGGTCACTATGAGTTTCTTGTCATGTCTTTTGGGCTGGCCAATGCCCCAGCAACCTTTATGCATTTGATGCACAGTGTGTTTAGGCCTTATTTTAACTTCTTCATCATTGTGTTTATTGACGACATCCTAGTGTATTCCCAGACTCGGGAAGATCAAGAGCAGCACCCGAGGACTGTGCTTCAGACTTTGAGGGAGAAGAGGTTGTATGGAAAAAAATTAAGTGTGAGTTTTGGCTCGACTCAGTGGAATTCTTGGGCCACGTAGTGTCTAGTGATGGGATCAAGGTAGATCCGAAGAAGGTGGAGGTAGTGCAGAGTTGGCCTAGACCATCATCAGCTACGGAGATCTGCAGTTTCCTTGGTTTGGCGGGATATTACTATTGTTTCGTAGAGGGATTTTCATCTATTGCAGCACTTATGACCAGGCTGACCCATAAGGGTGCTCCGTTTAGGTGGATAGATGAGTGTGAGGAGAGCTTCTAGAAGCTTAAGACAGCTTTGACTACAGCCCTAGTATTGGTATTCCCTACAGGTTTCGGGTCTTACACCGTCTATTATGATGCTTCGTGGATTGGTCTTGGCGCGATGTTGATGTAGAATGGTAGGGTGATTGCCTACACGTCTAGACAATTGAAGGTGCATGAGAAGAACTACCCTGTACACGATTTTGAGTTAGCAACTGTTGTTCACGCCTTGAAGATCTGGTGCCATTATTTGTACGGTGTTCCTTGCGAGATCTACACTGATCACTGGAGTGTGTAGCACCTGTTCAAGCAAAAGGACCTTAATTTATGTCAGCGGAGGTAGTTGGAGCTACTTACAGATTATGACACCACTATATTGTACCACTTGGGGAAGGCCAATGTAGTGGCCAATGCTTTGAGTCATCGGGCGGAAGGTTTGGGGAGTTTTGCATATTTTTCAGCAATAGAGAGACCCTAAGCATTGGATGTTCAGGCCTTAGCCAGCTAGTTTGTGAGACTGGATATCTCGAAATCGAGCTGAGTGTTGTCTTGCGTGGTGCCTCGATCTTCAGTTTATGAACGTATCAGGGAGCGTCAGTATGATGGCCCCCATCTACTAGTTCTTCAGGATAGGATTCGGCAAGTTGATGCTAGAGATGTGATGATTGGTGATGATGGCGTGATGAGGATGTAGGGCCGGATATGTGTGCCTAATGTGGATGGGCTTCGGGAGTTGATTCTTTAGGAGGCCCACAACTCACTCTATTCCATCCCATCTGAGTGCTGCGAAGATGTACAAGGATTTGTGACAACACTATTAGTGGAGGAGGATGAAGAAGGATATTGTTGGGTTTGTGGCTCGGTGTCTCAACTGTCAGCAAGTTTGAGCATCAGAGACCTGGTGGCTTGCTTCAGAGGTTAGAGATCCTGGAGTTGAGTTGGGAGCGGATCACCATGGATTTTGTAGTTGGGTTCCCACGAACTTCGAGGAAGTTCGATGCTAATTGTGTAATTGTGGATCGGCTGACCAAGTTAGCTCATTTCATCGCAGTGATGACTAGTTACTCTTCAGAGAGGTTGGTTAAGATTTATAACCGAGATTGTCCGCCTTCATGGTGTCCCACTTTCCATCATTTCAGACAGAGGTACACTATTTACATCATGGTTCTGGAGAGTCGTACAGCACGAGTTGAGCACTAGGGTTGAGCTGAGCACGACATTTCACCCTCAGACGGACAGAATGTCCGAGCGCACGATTCAGATTCTAGAGGATATGATATGTACTTGTATGATGGAGTTTAGAGGGTCATGGGACCAGCTCTTTCCACTCGCGGAGTTTTCTTACCACAACAGTAATCAGTCCAACATTTATATGGCACTGTATGAGGCTCTCTATTGTACGCAGTGTCAGTCCCGAGTAGGTTGGTTCGAGCTGGGCGAGGCCTGATTGTTGGGTACAGACTTGGTCCCGGATGCCATGGATAAGGTAAAGGTCATTTGGGATAGACATCGCACAGCCCAGTCCAGACAGAAGAGTTATGCACACCGGAACGCTCGCGATTGAGCATTCATGGTTGGAGAGCGGGTCTTGCTTCGGGTATCGCATAAGAAGGGCGTCATAAGGTTAGAAAAGAGGGGCAAGCTGAGCCTGAGGTACATTTGTCCTTTTGAGATATTGCGGCGTGTTGGGCAGGTTGATTGTGAGTTTGCTCTACCTCCCAGCCTAGCAGGAGTTCGTCCGGTATTTCACGTATCTATGCTCCGGAAGTATCACGATGATCCGACTCATGCATTGGATTTCAGTTCAGTCTAGTTGGACAAGGATCAATCGTATGTTAAGGAGCTAGTGGCTATCATGGACAGGCAGGTCAAAAAAATAAGGTCAAAAACATTGCTTCAGTAAAGGTCCAGTGGAGGGGTCAGCCGGTCGAGGAGGCGACTTGTGAGACGGAGCAGGATATGCGCATCTATATCCTCATCTTTTCACAGCTTCAGGTATGTCTTTATACTCGTTCGAGGAAGAACGATTGTTTTAAGAGGGGGTGGATGTAACGACCCGGCCGGTCATTTTGAGAGTTAGAGCCCTGATCCCCTATTAAGTGCTTCCCTCGTATCTTTTTCTATTATTGTGTCTCGCCGGGAGGTATCGTTTTGGTTTTCGGAGTGAATTGATACACTTAGTCTCTTAATTTGAAGCTTAAGGTGGAAAAGTTGACTGAATGTCGACTTTTATGTAAACGATCTCGGATTTGAATTTTGATGGTTCCGTTAGCTCTGTTAGGTGATTTTGGACATAGGAGTGCGTCCGGAGTGTGATTTTGAGGTCTGTAATAGAATTAGGCTTGAATTGTCAAAAGTTTGAATTTTGGCAATTTTGGTCGGCAGTGAAAATTTTGATATCGGGCCCAGAACAGAAGTGCAGGAGTGGGAGTAAGTTCTTAGTGTCATTTTTGAGTCGTGTGTAAAATATGATGTCATTCGTACGAGATTTTATATGTTTCGACGTCGTTTGTAGAATCTAGAAATTTCAAAGTTCATTAGGCTTGAATCAGTGCGTAATTCATGTTTTCGATGTTGTTCTATGTGGTTTGAAGGCTCGACTAAGTTTGTATGGTGTTTTAGGATTGCTTTGTATGTTTGGTTGAGGTCCCGGGGTCCTCATGTGAGTTTTGGGTGCTTAACGGGTGAAAACTTGGACTTAGATGATTTATCTGGTGTGTTAGTTCTGGTGTTTACGCACATGCGGTGGGGGAACAACATGTGTGGACGACCAAGCGCAAAAGAGAAAATGGGAATGTGGTCTGGGATCCCAGGTGCGAGGTATGTTCTCCATCTGTGATGCCCGCAAATGCTAGTAAGGGGACGCAGGAGTGGTCTGGGACCGCAGAAGAAGACAATGGTCCGCAGGTGCACACTCGCAGGTGTGACCTCTTGATCGTATGTGCGGACTCTGGAGTTTAATGAAAATTCGCAGATGCGGAGTCCTAGCCGCAGGTGTGGGACCGCAGATGTGGGCCTAGGATCGATGAAGCAATAATCACTGGGTAGAAAAAAGGGCAATTTTGAGGGTTTGAAGTTCATATGACAAAATTCAATTGGGAGCTCGGTGGAAGGCGAAATGTCGTGTGGTTTCCAAAGAGAACTATTGGGTAATGATTCCTAACTCTACGTTGAACATATTTCATTAATTCATTGTTGTATTCTTCGTCTAACTAAGGAATTTGAGTGAGGAAGTTGGGAAAATGGGGGAAAAGTTCCCCAACAAAAAATATATGTTTTGAGGGGGATTTAGGCCTCAGATTTGGATGATTTTTGTACGAGTGAACTCGTGAGTGAATGGTGTCCTTATTTGATAATTTTTACTTGATTACGAGATGTGGGCACGGGGAGGCTTTTTGAGTGATTTTCCAAATTTTTGCTTTAACTTTGATTCTATTTGTTAGATTAGTTTCTTGTAGTTGTAATTATGTTATGTAATTGGTTTTGGCTAGATTTGGGTCATTCTGAGTCAGATATTCGTGTAAAGAGTGTAGTTTCAGATTTATTTGAGCTTGGTTCGAGGTAACTGGCTTTCCTAACCTTGAGTGGGGGAAACACCTCTTAGGATTGGTATTATTATTGTTATATGAGCGACGTGTATGTGAGGTGACGAGTACGTACACCGGCTACTTGTTGTAAAACCCGATTTTCATTACAAAAAAACCCGTCTTTTCTATTACTTGAACTTGTTAGCTTGTGTAGCGTTCTATTAGACTACGAAAGCATGCCTACTTGCCTTTAATTGTTTATTTGAACTACATGCAACATGTTTATTAGTTTTACCTGCCTTCCTTAACTTGCACTGAGGATAAATTGTAATACTCTGTGCCGTGATTATTGAATCTCTTTGTTTGGTTTCATATTTTCTTTGGGACTACGGGACGGTATTCCAAGAGGTCCTTCTATACTGCATATTTACTATGGGACTACGGAGCGGTATTCCGGGAGATCTCCTTGTCTTGCATATTTATTTTGGGACTACGAATGGTATTCCGAGAGATCTACCTGTCTTGCATATTTATTTTGGGACTACGAAACGGTATTCCGGGAGATCCCCTGCACATTTAAGTTTGGGACTATGGGATGGTATCCCGGGAGATCCCATGTTGAACTGTTGTGTTTTGAGCTGTTAATTTTCATGATTCTTTCCTTGTTACTTTTCAGTCCTTATTACTACGGTATTTCTTTTACTTTTCTTTATTTTATATATATATGTTCCGGTAGGGCCCTGACCTGACCTCGTCAGTACTAGACCGAGGTTAATGTTTGGCACTTACTGGGTACCATTCCGGCGTACTCACGCCCTTCCTACACATGTTTTTCGTGTGCAGATCCAGGTACATCTTAATCGCATCATCATTAGTGCAGCCGCAACAGCTTATCAGAGACTTCAAGGTACATCTGCATGCATCCGCAAATCCTCGGAGTCCCTTTTTATCCCTTATATTGTTTTCCCTCCTTTATCTCTTTAGACACTATGTATAGCAGACAGTTAGACAGTTTCTCTTAGAGCTTATGACTCGTGATTCCCGGTATTGGGAAATATTGTGTATATTCAAGTATTAGTTTTACTTGTATATGCTGAGCGACATTCTACCATTATATAGCATCTATTGAAGTTTAGATGTTCAATTATCTCTTTATTTCCATTATTTTAATGTTAATAGGCATACCTAGTCGTAGCGACTAGGTGCCGTCACGATGTCTTACGGAGAGGGAAAATGGGCCGTGAAAATCTTGACAATATGGACAGTTTAAACGACCTGTCACCATCCATCCTAAAATGCAATCGTGGTGATACATGTGGCCGCATGGAAGACCTCGTATGAGTCTTCCTTCATCAAACTCGTCACCACAAATAGAACATTCGACACCATATGCACATCTCTCATCGGATGATGAGGTCAGTTAAAATGTGTCGAGAATGACACTAGGCTCAGGAAAGGGAGGAGCATCATGCTCCTCTGGAAGTTCATGATGCACCTCTAGAAGTGAAATATGCGTCTCTACAAGGATATGCGCCTCTAGAAGAGGCCCATAAGCCTCAACAGGAGCATCATGTGCCTCTATATGACAATTCCAACAACCCATACAAAAACAAACTAATATAATAAAAACTACAACAAAAACTACAACAAAGCCAAAAATAATATAAACCCAATGGCGGCTTCTTTGGCTAAGCTCAATACTCTGTATTTCGAAATTGTGCATCAATATGGGGTGAAAAAATGATAGCGAGCCATACCTAAATGTGAAAATGATATATATTAATTGGAAAAGTGTATGAATAAATTTAAATAATTCAATGGGAAATTAATTTACGGATAAATGTATTATTCATTAAAATATAATTATATAAATTTTTTAAAAAGATGCACACGATTTGCACGTGCATCAACGTAAAAAAACGCTAATAATAATATTCTTTGGAATGCTTCATTGTGGCAGAGTTTCTACAAATAGATTACCACATCAATTTTTTTGTGTAGTTGAATTTACCTCAATTTTGGATTGTGTGTTAAAACTTGTGTTTAAAGGATTAATGACAAGTTTGATTTCTACTTTGATTATTTCAACCGTAAACAATAGAACTAAAATCATCATGACAATATGGACAGTTGAAACGATATGTCATCATCCAGCCAAAGATGCAATCGTGGTGATACATGTGGCTGCAAGGAAGATCTCGTATCAGTCTTCCTTCATCAAACTCGTCACCACATAAAGAACATTCGACACCATCTGCACATCTCTCATCGGATGATGAGTTCAGTTGAAATGTGTCGAGAATGACAATAGGCTTAGGAAGTGGAGGAGTATCATGCTCATCTGGAAGTGCATGATGCACCTTTAGAAGCAAAATATGTGCCTCTAGAAGGATACACTCCTCTAGAAGAGGCTCATAAGCCTTGACATGAGCATCATGTGCCTCCACGTGAGAATTATGTGCCTCTATATTACGATTCCAATAACCCATACAAAAAACAAACTAATACAATATTAACTACAACAAAAACCACAACAGAGACAACAAATAATATAAACCCACTGGCGGCTTTTTTGGCTAAGCCCAATACTCTGTTTGTCGAAACTGTGCATCAATATGACGTGAAAAAATGATAGCTAGCCATACCTAAATGTGAAAATGATAAAAATTAATAGGAAAAGTGTATGAATAATGTCACGACCCAAAATTCATTAAAGGTCGTGATGGCGCCCAACACCACTGTCAGGCAAGTCAACACTAAATAGTTAATTAAACTCTCATTTTAATATTTTCGAAAACATAACTTTCCTTCAATTTAACTTGTAAAAAGATGAACCTTACAGAGTAAGTAATAATATTTTTGAATCTTTATACAGAATATCCCCTATTTCATCCCAAAACCCGGTGTCACAAGTGCATGAGCATTTACTAGGAATTAAAATACAATACAATAACCGTCCGAAATACAAATTTGGATAATAAAAAAAAATACACTGAAGGAGACTCTGCTGGCTATGGATCGTCTCAAAAGATGCAACTCACCTAAGTCCATGTACCAACCGCGTCGCTGCACCCATAAGGCCACTAGACATACACGTGGTTGTACAAGAAAATATACAGCAAGTATAGTATGAGTACGAAATAAATGCTTACCCAGTGAGTAGCCAGTCTAACATCGAAGAAGTAGTGACGAGAGGTCGACTCCGACACTTACAATGGCCAATAATAATATACTGATAATGTAATTAATCATGGATTTTATAAAATGACTGTACACTCAATAACATGAAACAAGTAAACAATTATGGCTAATAGGAGATTTCCATATTTATTTTCATCTTTTATCAATTTATATCAGGCCAGGGAGGCAATATAATTATTTATAAATTTCAAGGCAAGCAACACAAGCATGCACAAATCACGCCGAGGTCGTACGACCAAATCCAACATAATATTTAAATTGTGCACTGCCGGAGGCTCGAACGGGGCGAACCATAGATGCATCTATTTAATCTGCCGAGGCGTTCGGCCCGTTCCACAAAAGAAACACAATCAAACAGTCAATCAAGAATTCATTAAGGAGCAACTACCTAACGAAAATGTCAAATCTTCTTCTACCAGTCAAGAAAATGAAGTTTAATCCCTTTAGAACTTTATGTACCAAGTTTGATATGATTTAAGCAATTTAAATTGACAATAAGGTTACAATTATCACAAGTATAGCATGCTTTGTGTCGTAGACTACCCGAACTTAAGCATATTAGTCGCTATGCATAGACTTTCATCACTCCGTGCATACGTAGTCCCCACAGATAGAAGCACATATTGATTTAGTTAACCTATTGGGTAAATTCCCTCTTACAAAATTAGAAAGAAGACTTACCTCGCTCTGAAATTCCATAAGCGGCTCCTCGATCCCTTCCGACAACTCAAACTGATGCCCACCGCTCCAAAACTAGTCAATAATTATGCAAACACATAAATATATACTCAAATACTCATCACAATTAAATTTAGGCTGAATACATACAGAGACACTTAAAGCTGGCACAATTTTTTATTTAGACACCTAAACTTAGGGGTGTTCCTAATGAGCAAGTACATTACACGAACTTTGTTCCAATTAGACACTTCTTGTTGAGTTGTCACAGAGAGTGAGTTTCACCAAATATAGGCGCGTGAAGAACCCAAAAAACAGATTTTTTTTCTTTTTGTTTTTTGTGTTTTTTATTTTCTTCTTCTTCTTCTTTATGTCCACCACCATTTCCACCATTGCCTCCTCCACTTTAACCATTGTTGTGTCTCCATACCTAAGTTACAAGCTTTCTTGATCAGCTCATCTTTGACTTCTCTACCCTCTTCAATTCTCACAATTTTTGTCAGTTAGTAGCTCAAATATGGGAAATTTTCTGTTTGGTGATCAATTTAGTAGCCGTAATTTGCAGAGCACATATTTCTCACATTATTCACGTGGATGGTTGCAAACGGCACACTTGTTTTAGTGAGATTAAAGTCAACAAGTCACCTTATAAAATACCAGAAAATAATAATACCCCCTAGTTGCAACTCTCACTTCACATCTTATTAGAAATGCTCCAAAACCCAATTGACTAAACCTCCCAAATTTTGGACTACAATGGAGAACAGTTACAATTTTCCACCATCTCTTCAATTTCTCAGCCTAAGGGACTGTGACTAATTCTGCAACTTCAGTGACAAATGGGAAACTTCTGTCTTTGACCAAGTTCAAGAATTGGAACACTTTCTCATCAACCTTGAAGCCGCAGTTTATAAAATCAAGACATGCAGTAAAAGCAGCTGATTCGTCTGTTGAAATGACAAAAGAGGAAAATAAGGAGGCTGTGAAATCGGTTTACTCTTCTACAACATCTAATCGTCCTCTTCGAACTCCTCAAAGAGGGTAACAAGACTACTAATCCATGCCCTTTTTGTTTTTGATGATATAGCCGAATGGAATTGATTGTCTACAAAAAGATTTGAAGCAGTCCTTTGTTGATTAAAGCTGAAATGAGTCTGAATTCTTCATTTCAATTTGAAACACCATTATTGGGTCTTTAAAAAGCTTGAAGGTTTTAAAATGGGTTACTTGATTTTATGAAAGTTTGTGAAATTAATGTTAGGGTTGCCTTCGAGTCGTCGTGGGGAATCTTTAGTTGAAGTTCTAAAAAAATTGGAGGAGTTTCTCTTAAAAATTTGGATTAAAATCTTGGTTGGAACAAGAACACACATGAAGATAGTGAAGAACACTGATTTTATTCGCCATTTGCCACATCAGCGGCGAATGTATTGCACACACTTTGTAAGTTTCACTAATTATCAAAAGAGTGTTTAATTGGAACAATGTTCGTGTAATGTACGTGTTCAATAGCAACACCCCTAAGTTCAGGTGTCTAAATAAAAAATCATGCCAACTTTAGGTGTCTCTGTATGTATTCAGCCTTAAATTTATAACAGTTCCCAACTCCGTTTTAAAAGTTGGCAGTGGGTCCCACGTCTCAAAACACGATGAAACTCACAAAATCTGACAATTCATTCCAATACGAGTTCAACCATACCAATTTTATCAAATTCCGATAACAACTCGACCTCCAAATCTTAAATTTTCGTTCATGAAAAGTTTTGATAAAATCTTGCTTTCTTCCATTTAAGTCAGAAATAAATGATTAATATAACCATAGAATCATGAAGTATAATTACTTTTGGAGGTCCATAGCTCCAAATATTTGAAAAATGGACGAAACCTCGAAATATAGCTTCTGCCCAAGTATTTCCTCTTTGCGATTGCGGAAAATGCTTCGTGATCGCGAAGCACAACATTTCTCAGCCAAAAATTTGCCCTTCGCAATCGGGGAAAACGCCTCGCGATCACGATGAACAAATGCCCAGCTTTTCCAGACAACATCTAGTATAATGGTCATTACTTTTTGTCCAAAACTCCAAATTGTAAATGGTTTAAATTTTTGAAAACTAGACTCCAAGGACTACAATTCTGATGTTTTTCTCATCTCCCAGTTCCTTATTTATTACTAGATATAAGCTTCCAAAGTCATCCCTGTGCAACATAACTCGATTTCCAAACTCTTCCCGGCCAGGCTGTAGTGAATCAACCATAATGTTTGGTACACAACTCCAAATGCCAAATCGTTTGATTTCTTGAAAACAAGACACAAAGGGCTACAACTTTCAGTTTTGGATCATCTCCAAATTCCTAATAGATTGCAAGATACAAGCTTCCAAAGTCGGATCAGTGCAGTAGAAACTTTCCTCTACGCGATCGCGAAAGTCCTTCGGTGATCGTGAATCACTGGCCAATTTCTCTCATTATACTCAACGCAATCGCGACCAATTCCCCCCGATCGTGTATCACTGCTGTAGGCAAAAACCCGCATCTAAAAATGGCCTAGAAATTGTCCGAAACCACCCCAAAACTCACCCGAGCCCCTCAGGACCCCGTCCGAATATACCAACAAGTTTCAAAGCATATCACGGACTTAGTCGAGGCCTCAAATCACATCAAACAACGCTAAAAACACGAATCACACCCCAATTTGAGTCTAATGAAACTAAGAAATTCCAATTTCTACATTCAATGCCGAAATATATCAAAGCACGTCCGATTGACATCAAATTTTGCACACAAATCATAATTGACATTACAGACCTACTCTCACTTCCTGAATCGTAGTCCGACTCTGATATAAAAAAAATCCACTCCTGGTCAAACATCCAAAAACCTTCAACTTCCATCTTTCTCCAAACGACCCCGAAATGAACCTCGGATCTCAAAATGCACTTACGGACGCATTCCTAAGTCCAGGATCAACATACGAGCTATGCCCAGGCTTTAAATCCCAAACGGACGTCGATAATGTAAAAACCCACTTCAACCCAAACTTATGAAATTCACTCAACATGCCAACTTCAATTATTAATGCCCGTGGGCCATCCAAACCCGATCCGGACATACGTCCAAGTTCAAAATCATCATTCGAACCTATTGCAACCTTTAAATCCCGATTTTGAGGTCGTTTACTAAAAATTTCACACCTTAGCAAATTCTTCCAACTTAAAGCTTCCGAAATGGGAATTGTCTTTCTATATCAACTCCGAACTTCCAAAAATTCAATTCCGACAACACGTACAAGTCATAATATCTGAAGTGAAGCTACTCAGGGCCTCAAACCGCCGAACGACGTGCTAGAGCTCAAAATGACCGGTCGGGTTGTTACATTCTCTCCCACTTAAACATATGTTCGTCCTCGAACGAGCTATGAACTACTCTTGAGTTTTCTGAAATCATTGTTTAACACCTCGTGCACCTACCCGTGCTACCGCAGCCTAGTTGAGCACATTAGCTCGAGAAAACCTGAAAATCCTCTCTTTTACCTGGTCAAATAAGCCTTAGAGCCAAATTCCAACATCTGAAATTCTCTACCAGGTCTGTTTCCAACATACAAACACCGTATCCACTACTACACAATGTACCAATACATGATTGTATACCTGTTCTAAATTAACACCATGCACCACATAATTCACCTAACCATAATAACACTCTCTGACAATAATAGCCACAACTCCACTAATCAGATGCCTACAACACACCCTATGACACATATAAGTCCTATTCAACTCTTGCAAATCTGTCACAACGGAATAGATGTTTAGAAATTCATAACCAACTGTCGAGTCAATAAAATCATTGAGTCTCTCCTCCTGATAAGAACCATTACCTCATCATGAACCAAATAATGATATTTGCTCTCAAATGTGTTGCATATAAATCTGATCGCAATGATCCTAGGTCTAAAAATCTCGTCTCACCCAGTACAAGATGCTCAGGCAATAGGCCACCTCAAACACTGCTAAAAGTCTCATATGATGCCACAAGGTGCCAACAAGCTACAAACTCGAATGTGATACATAAGGAAAATGAACTCTGTAAAGAACTACTCTACCCACGTGATTAATTAAGCAACCGAAAAGATGTTAGGAACCTTCCTCACAAATTGAGAAACAAAACACACAAGAATAGATATAGGGGAAACTATACTAAACACCATACTGTTGTGGCGTGCAACCCGATCCAAACAACATACCCGTGGCGGCGTGCCACCCGATCCGCACATAATAATTTACAAGGAAGTACTTACCGAGCTAAAATGCTCATAACCATGAAATACCCGAATATCAGCCACAAGTACGCCAAGATCCTAATACCATCCCTGGGGAGACGAATAGTGCCATACGCTACATAACTCAAGCACAACTAAGGTGCGATATATGATCTGAATCTCGAGAGCTATTCTGCTCAAATAATACCATCGCTACGCGGAACCTCAAAATATATGAAATTTATCAAGCCGTTTCACAACTTACACGGCATAATATTGTATTAAATTAAAAATGTAAAGACCCGTAAAAATTTCTTGCTTAAAATAATACCCGAATAAGTCCCCGAGTGGTTATCTCTGTGGAAATTTTTAAAACGAACCTTGATTTTTGTAAAAATACCCCAGATTTGAAAGGACTTAATTTTTTCAGAAATTTGGTGTTATGCGACACACTATGCGATCGCATAACGTGTATGCGGACCGCATAGTGGTCGCATACACGGGCAGATCATTGCCCAAATGAAGGGGTGTTATGCGACGCATAATGCGATCGCATAACATGTATGCGGACCGCATAGTGGTCGCATACACTGGCAGATCACTGCCCAACTGAAGGGGGTGTTATACGACGCATAATGCGATCGCATAACATGTATGCGGACCGCATAGTGGTCGCATACACGGGCAGATCACTGCCCAACTGAAGGGGTGTTATGCGACGCATAATGCGATCGCATAACATGTATGCGGACCGCATAGTGGTCGCATACACTGGCAGATCACTGCCCAACTGAAGGGGGTGTTATACGACGCATAATGCGATCGCATAACATGTATGCGGACCGCATAGTGGTCGCATACTCGGGCAGAATGTTTTCAAAATTTGGCCCACCTGGGGGCCATTCTGCGGTCCAAAATGCGGACCGCATGTCAGGAATGCGATCGCATTCCTGACCGCATATTCGACACGGTCTTTTAATTTTCTAAATTTTTATACCCGACCCCAGTTTTATTTAACCCCTGCCCCCTTTCATTTGAACAAGTTTTCTGAACAAATAGAGAGTAGGAAAGGAGAGTTCTTGAGAAAGAAAGTGATCCTTCCATCAAAGTGAATTTCATGGTCTCTCAGGCCTGGCAATTCGAGTAATCCCTTTCTTCCCCATTCTAGCAGGTAAGGGTCCCCAACCCCTTTTCTTTCTTTTCATCAATTTTCTGATTTTTTTAAACAAAGGAAGGGTTGGCCTGGAATGAATCTTAGAAATATTAGCTAAGACCTTGCATGCATGTTTAAAACAATTGTGCTAATCTAGTAAGAGGGAGTGGGTTGGGAAAAACTTCACAAAGATAGGGTTGGAAATCTAATGGGTTCACATAGTGCTTGACACAATGCTTGAGAGAGTTAGAGTTGCATGCATGACTTCAAATTCTAAGTTGAATATGTCTAATTGTGAACTAGATTGACGGTACTAGTCGGTTCGGTTGTTGTGGGTTAAAGTTGAAAAGGGAAACTCAACTCCAGGTATGTATGGCTAACTTTAATCTTTGTAAAATCACTTGGGGTGTACGAGCATACGGTACGTGTATTGTTATAAATATGTGCAACTGGTTGTCCGAATTATGTTGATGTGTGAAGTGTAATACTTGTCTGTCTTTAATTGACCACCACACTACCACGTTATGAAAACGGTGCTAAAGGCATAATGAATCCAAGATGTACGAATGTATATGCTAAGGGCTGTGTAAAGAAGCTGTATTCTTATTGCTGAAATTTTCTGTGATTGAACTGTGATTTGTCATCGTTGGTGTGACTATAATTGTCAGGTGGGATCGGGTTGCGCGCCTTAACAGGGGAGATAAGGGTGATATGTGAGAAGTGATAAGGGTGTGATTGAAATTGTCAGGTGGGATCGGGTTGCGCGCCGCAACAATTGTCAGGTGGGATCGGGTTGCACGCCGCAACAGGAGAAATAAGGGTGAGATGTGAGGAGGGACAAGGATGGAATTGAAATTGTGATTTTGATGAAGTGAAAAATTGTGGAACTTCCATTGTATGTCTTTCTATGTCTTGTGCAGTAATTGTGTGACTCTCTGTCTATCTCTTGCCTACGCATTATTGAGTTTACTTTGAGTAATGTTTGTTCATGCATACCAGTACAATTCAAATGTATTGACGCCCTTTTTGCCGGGGGCGCTACATTCTTGTGATGATTGCAGGTGGTTCTATAGCAGGAACTCCAGCACACCGACAATAGTGCCTCCCCCCTCGTCCTATCAGCGGTTATGGTGAGCCCCTCTTCTCTCGGGGCCCAGTGTGGCTCATGCCATCTTTCCTCCCGGATTCTTACTTTGGTACTTGTGTAAGGTATAGCCGGTAACCTTGTTACCGGCAAGTATTGTATAACTCCCTTGTACTCTTAGAGGCTCCGTAGACACAATGTGTGTAATGCACATATGTATTTTGGGTAAAACGGTACGGTTCGGAATCGTGATCCACGTTGGTAAATGTTGTATGTATTTTGTAAGCATTTGGTATAATATGTTGCTAATGATAAAAAGTAGAAATGAATCCAAGTTGTAAGTTTATGCTTGAGCCTAAATGGCTATTTCACATGAATAATGTATACTAAAATCATGGGGTAACGCGTGGGATAGGAAAGGCAATTCCAGGTCCGCTTGACCGGGGTCCTCCGGTTGAGTGCCGGTCGTGTCCCTCGGTTTTGGGGCGTGACAAAAAATCCGAAGATGAAACAACATCCAACGTCCAAACACTCCTCCATAAGGAGCTATGCAGAAATGAATACATTCGGTCTGATATATAGCCCACGTTCACATTTAGATTCCTCCTCAAACCTCAAGCCGATTCTGAATGTACCGCACTAGGCCGATAACCTTTCGAGGATCCGTAATAACCCTTCTTCCCATGACACACAAGAACAACCATCGATCAGGAACAAACTTCCACAGTCCACACCAAAAGAATCGAGCACCCTTCAGACATAAATTCTCACATGAACGATAGTACCACAATCTCTATACTTGGTTCCAAACATGATCAATCAAGTGACCACATGTCACACTTATACAATCTTCCCGCGGTCACGCTCCCAAGACCTTCCACACCAGGTAACAAGTCTGCACATCCATACCACCTGCCATACTAATTATGTAAAGCAAATCAAGGATCCGCAAATCAGTACACAAAGCCTCTTACACATGACACCGATCTCTGGTGGTGCTAAAGAAAATACCATCTTACTCTAAACCTCTAAATCCTTTCCTGCTCATTCAAGCTCGTGACATTCTTGTCAACACCAAACTGCAACCTCTATCCTCAACTTTCAAATTTCATGTCGCTCATTGCACCTATCCTGCCAATGCGTGAGAGCAAAAGTATTCCATCATAACTCCTGAACCACTAATAGAATACACACTTCATCATATAGAAACCTTTCACTTAACTCATTTCATGAGAACCATTGCAACACGCGACTGAATTCCCATAACCACAGAAAATACAATCCTCAAGGAGGGGTCTAAGACACCATAACTCTTTCGGGGTACGTCTACACTAATCAGACCATTATAATTGAATATCTATAAATAAATCTAATTACAGCGACCGCCAAGCCTCGCACGTACCACCACCAATCACCTGCATAACTTAACATGCTGAAGGAACTGATCATTGCCACCACCATGCCGATTCAACCATTACTAACCGAACCAACATCTTCTAATTTACTCTGCACTTTCCTTAGAAAAAAATGTGGCTCCATTCAAAATATAATGAACTCAATCCACACTCATCCTAAGTGATCCTCTTTCACGAGACCACATTGTCAAAAAACCGACGAATCATCTCATACCCTCCTTGTGCGCACATTCGCATCTTCAACTGGTACACTCATTCTGATAATTCCTCTATGAATTCCGAAGTTATTTTCTCCCATTCCTCCAATGCTACCTTGCAGAATGAATATAACGTAGAACACTTCAAGCCCTTTCCATAATCCGCTGCAAAAGCTCGATACTTAACCATATCATGGACTCGAAATCCTTAGGCACCGAACTTTAATTTTGAACATTACTTGGGCCATTGTTGAGATTCACCCACATTGACTTGTTCCCAAATATAGTTACACTCCAAGTCCCTGCTAGCACATGAACACCCTCTCCAAAAAGCAACTGGCTTAATTGCTTTCCTTATACATCACATCCACAAGAAGCATAGACTCCGAGTCTTCCCAAAACCTGAACATGAACCGATAAGGCCAAAGATAGAAGATATTCCTCAAATCCTTTTCTCAAATTAACACTGATGATTTTTTTTCCGTAGTTGTAATAACCCATCAATACACTGATAATTAGAAACCGCACTAGTAGACAACCACGCATTCCAATCATAGACGGTGGGGATCTCCCCCTTAGCTTGAAGCTACAATTACATAACCCTGAGACCCACCGAGGTTCCTTCTTCCCCATTGACATCAGCTAAAAGTCCAAAAAATGCATTCTAAACTCGAACTCATGTTGCACCTAAATAAAAATATGTGGACCTAGTTGTTGTCCACCATGAATTTCCCAAATGTCTCCATACTTACCTTAAGTCATGTGACCATCCTACCACAGAACTCGTATGTTACTCTGCCAGTCTCCCACTTTGATTCAACCCTCTCATTTAAGCAACTCCTTGACTTCTATTTTTCACATTTGACCTTCTAGCAATTCAACCACCGCAAAACATCTCCCACATGTCCTTCTTTGTCCTTCATCTCCCAGTTGTTGACCAAAATACGAATCCTATCGCTATAACTTCCAAATAAATGAGCCGCTACCAACTCTAAACCATTTAGAAGATCATCTTTCTCGAGCCATCAATACTAGAAGTAAAAATTCGATTTTGAAATCGCTACACTCGGTTATCTCTAAAAACTGCATCTCAAGCACCATTTCACAGTACCCTGCCTTGAAGGAAAATTGAAGAAGGACATAACAACGACGAACCTTAATGCATTCAACAAGGACGATGAAACCACATCACAATTGAGAACTATACCGCGCTTGAAAAGACCAAGACTTGTTACTCCATCAACCCAAATCTAAACATTCATAGTCCGATCGCCTTTCATTCACCAGAAATAGAGAAGTGAATCTCTGAATCATGCACTACGTAAAACCTCCTTTCAGGTCATACATTGCCTCGACGCATAAACAAGCATCCTACCATTACACAAACACTGTGCGATAGCAATGCACGAATCGTCATAACAATCAATGCCAAATCTCAAAACCTTAGGTTATAGTGATGATGAGCCGAAATGACAGGACGACCTTTCGAAAGACGACGGTAATAGCCCAATCAAATACCCAGGTAGAAACATCTTGCACCATATCTGTAGTACCATGATAATTCCTCGATTCCCAATCCATAACAAGCGCTTCACATCGTATAAGATTGAATAGGAAAGAAATTAAGGTATAAGCCTTAAAAGGATCAATTCGCATGATGAGGAATCAAGAAGGGAAGTGCTTCTAACAGTCCTGTAGCATCACAAAGATAAGTACAGACGTCTCCGTACCGATCCACAAGACTCTACTGAACTTGCTCATGACTCGTGAAACCTAAGTGAACCTAGAGGCTCTAATACCATGTTTTTACGATCCAAAATCTACTAAAAGTCATGACGGCGCCTAACATCACTGTCAGGCAAGCCAACACTAAATAGATAATTAAATTATCATTTCAATATTATCAAAATCATAACTTCCTTCAATTTAACTAGTAAAAAGATGAACCTTACAGAATAAGTAATAATATTTCCAAATCTTAATAATGAATATCCCCTAATCATCTAAGAACCTGGTTTCACAAGTCCATGAGCATTTACTAGAAATAAAAATACAATACAATAATCGTCTGGAATACAAATTTGCACAAAAAAAAAAAAAAATACAAGTACACTGAAGGAGACTCTGCTGGCTACGGATCGTCTCATAAGATGTAGCTCACCTAAGTCCCCGTACTAACCGCGCCGCTGCACCCACAAGGCCACTAGACAAGCATGTGCATGTACAATAAAATTTATAGCAAGTGTTGTATGTGTACGAAAACAACGTGTACCCAGTAAGTATCCAGTCTAACCTCGAAGAAGTAGTGACGAGTGGTCGACTCCGACACTTACTATGGACAACAATAATATACCGATAATATAATTAGTCATGGATTTTATAAAACACTGTACACTTAATAATATAAAACAAGTAAATAATTCTTTTGTTAATAGGAGATTTCCAAATTTATTTTCATCATTTATCAATTTATCTCAGGCCAGGAAGGCAATATTATTATTTATAAATTTCAAGGCAAGCAACACAAGCATGTGCAAATCATGTCGGGGTCATACGGCCCGATCCAACATAGTATTTAAATTGTGCACTACCGAACGGTCGAACAACGTGAACAACAGATGCATCTATTTAAAATCTTAGGCGTTTGACCCATTCCACAAATGAAAATACAATCAAACAGCCAATCAAGAATTCATTAAGGAGCAATTATCCAATGAAAATGTCAAATCTTCCTCTACCAATCAAGAAAACGAAGTTTAATCCCTTTAGAAATTTATGTACCAAGTTAGATATTGTTTAAGAAATTTAAATCGACAATAAGGTTACAATTATCACAAGTATAACATGCTTTTGTGTCCTAGACTACCCGTACATAAGCATAATAGTCGCTACGCACGGACTCTCATCACCTCGTGTGTACGTAGCCCCCCACAAATAGAAGAACATATTCATTTACTTCACCTATGGGGTAAATTCCCTTTTAAAAGGTTAGAAAGGAGACTTACCTCGCTTCGAAATTCCATAAGTGGCTCCCAAGCCTTTCTGACAACTCAAACCGATGCCCAACACTTAAAAACTAGTCGATAATTATGCAAACCCATAAATATATACTCAAATACTCATAACTACTCAATTTATAACTATTTCCAACTCTGTTTGAAAAGTTAGCAGTGGGGCACATGTCTCAGAACCCGATAAAACTCAATAAATCCGACAACCTATTCCGATATGACTTCAAGCATAAAAATTTTATCAAATTTCGATAACAACTTGACCTCCAAATCTTAAATTTTCGTTCTTGGAACGTTTTGCAAAAATCTTGATTTCTTCCATTTAAATCTGAAATAAATGATGAATATAACCATAGAATCATGAAGTATAATTACTTTCGGATATATAACAGTTACCCCAGTCCATAAGGTGAAAATCGCCTAAAACATCACTTCAATCCAAGCTCCATAACTCCAAATATGTTAAAAATGGCCGAAACCTCGAAATATAGTTTCTACCCATGTATTTACTCTTCGCAATCGTGGAAAAGGCTTCGCGATCGTGAAGCACAACATTTCTTTGCCCAAAATATTCCCTTTACGATCGCAAAAAATTCCTCGCAATAGCGAAGAACAAATGCTCAGCTCTTCCATATAGTTTCGAGTATAATGGTCATAACTTTTTGTACAAATCTCCAAATTGCAAACGGTTTAATTTTTTGAAACTAGACTCCAAGGAATTAACTCTCATGCTTTTTTTATCTCCTTGTTTTGTAACGACTCAGCTAGTTGTTTTGAGTATCTGCACTTCGCTCGGCATTCTAAGGGTTTGAGTATCTTCGCATTGTGTATTATGACTTGCGTAAATCGTCGGTGTTGGTTTTCAAGTTATCTGGAATCAATTCGGAAGAATGAACTTCAAGATTTAAGTCCTACGTTGGAAGAATATACTAAGTTTGAACTTTTTAGCATTTGACATCAGAATGGAGTTTCGCCAGTTCCGTTAGCTACGTTGGGTGATTTTGGACTCGATAACACATCCGGATTGTAATTTTGAAGCTCGTAGTTTAATTAGTCTTGAAACAACAAAAGTTGGATTTTTAGAAGTTTGGCCGGGAATGGACTTTTTGATATCGGGGTCGAATTACGATTTCGGAAGTTGGGATAGGTCTGTAGTGGCAAGTGTGACTTGTGTGTAAGATTTGAGGCCATTTGGTGTTGATTTGATATGGTTCGGACGCTCAGTTGCGATTCTAGAAGTTCTTGAAGTTTAGTTTGATTTTCATGCGTTTTGGCGTCCGATTCATGGTTTTGGCGCGAGCGAGTTTGTGTTGTGTTTTTAAACTTGTGTGAATATTTAGTTTAGATCTCCGAGGGCTCGGGTGAGATTCAGATTGGTTTTGGAACAATTTTTCTTAATCTTTGATTTCTGGTTCTGGTGTCATCACATTTGCGATGTTTCTGTCGCAAATGCGACTACTGCAATTGCGAAGAAGCCTCGCATTTGCGAAGCTGGTCTGCTGAGGAAAAGACTCGCATTCGCGAGGAAATTACTGCTTTTGCGAGGCCTGTTGAGTTCGCATTTGCAGACTCAGCTTTGCATTTGCGATGGAGCCTTGAGCTGGGCTTGTTCGCATTTGCAATCTAGTGGCCGCTTTTGCGAAGGTCAAGTGTTCGCATTTGCGACACTTTGGTGGCATTTGCGAAGGCAGCATAGAATTCGATATTACCTTTTACAATAATTTGTTCGCATTTTCCGGGTCGCATTTGCGAACCCCCTGTCGCAAATGCAACATCTGCTGCCTGTTAAGTATTGAGGATTCCGAGTTTTGCTTCATTTTTCATATCTTAGAACCCTAGCCTCGAGGTGAGGCGATTTTTTGAAGAAATTTTCATACCAAATCATCGGGTAAGTATCTTTAATTAATTTTCAACTGTATTTCATGACTTATTACAAGATTTAATATCAAATTCAAGGGGAAATCTATGGAAAAAGTTGGGCATTTTTGCAAACTTTTGAAAAATGAAAACTTTTGTTTTGAGAGTCGAATAAAACTCAGATTTAAAAGCAAAACACATATTTGGACTCGTGAGGTTATGGGTAGTCAAGGCCTACCTTTGGATCTGGGTTTTGATCGGGCGGGCTTGGGGGTTTGACTTTTGTTGGCGTTTTAGAAATTGAATAAAAATCACAACTTTATTAAATAAAATGGTTTTCTCTTGCATTGTGTGGTGTATTCAAGTCGTCATAGGCTAGAGTGAGTTGAGCGGAGGCGAATTGGTATAGTAAAAGGCTAAGTTGAGTGTTGAGTTAGCCGAATCGAGGTAAGTGTTTTGCCTAACTTTGTTGGGGGAATTTTTCCTCCTATTTTCCATTGTTTTCTACATGCGGGGGTGATACATATATGAGGTGACGAGCATACATGTATGTGTCAGGGTTAATCATGCTCAGGGGTAGATGATGTTATAATTGTGTTTAGTAGAATTACGTAACTTCCTTGCTTCATGCCTCGCTTGAATTACAGATATTAAGTATGTAGTATAAAATGCTAGGAATAAAGACCTAGCCTAAGATAACTTGATCAAATTTGATAGAATTTTGGGGAATACATTGATGTGTCTAGTTTTTTCATCTCCATGTGTGATCACTACTACATTGCTACGGCTGATATTTTGAGAATGCTGGATTCTATATTTGTGTTAATAAATTATGAGATTTGTGAAAGTACTTTAATTATATGGCCCTTGAGGGTTAGCAGACTCATTGTTGGCTTGTAAAGCGGAAAATGAGAATTTGTTCGGAATATTTGTTGAACACTCTCCTCGATGTTATATATACTTCCTGCCTTGCCATTTTGTATTCATTATCATGTGAGGAAGAGTGTAAAGCACGAAGGGTGATGCCGTGCCATTGCTTATATTCATTATCATGCGAGGAAGAGTGTAAAGATCGAAGGTGATTCTGTGCCATTGCTTATATTCATTATCACGTGAGGAAGAGTGTAAAGCACGAAGGGTGATGTCATGCCATGTTATTGAGTGTAAAGCACGAGTGGTGATGTCGTTCCATATTATTGAGAGTAAAAGTAAGAAGGGTGATGTCGTGCCATGTGAGTAAAAGCACGAAGGGTGATGCTGTGCAATTGCATTTATACTTCTACATTTTTGGTATTATTGCGAGTTCATGGAACGATAGGTGTTTCCGTGCAAGTGAGGACGAGGGACATGCATTATGTTATGATATTCTTTGCTTGCAGATATCTTCATGTATTACCTTGAATTGTTACTGTCATACCTATGGTTCCTATGTGACCTGTCGTCACTGTTTTGTCAGTGTCCTCTATCTTAATCGTTGTGTTGTTGCCTATGTCTTCTATTTGTTTAACTTGTAAACATCATGCTTACTTCCTGTTGTTATGATTGCACTTATTCCACAGCCGTTTTGTTGCACGTAGGTACAAGTCTTCTTCTATGTTAGCCATTTATGCTCTATTGTTTGCATTATAAAGAATATGTACCCCTCTCCCCTTCTCTTATTTTTTATATCCATCTTCACGCCTCCATTATGCTAGTTAATTGAACTTATAACCCTTTTTCCTTATTTTGGTCATTTACCCTTTGCTCCATGCTTAGTCTTCTACTAATGTTCTCTTGTACATTCTCGTTTGCTATTACTACTTGCATATTCCTTTCCTTGTCATCTCTATTATCGGTATTTCTCTCATTTGGTTGGTATTGTTTTACGCATATATGGTGAGGACGAAATAAATGCATGAAGGGTGTTGTCGTGCTGTTAGATTTGATATTTTGAGTACTTTATCACACTATGAATGTTTTGATGTGGTTGTAGTGGTTCATGGTCTTTCGTTTTAAGGAAAGAGCTGGTTAAGATGTTGGACACTGTTGAACTATGATTCTTTATGGCACTCTCTTATTGTTTGTATAGTCGCATTGTGTACTTTGTTCTATTATTCTGTCGTATTGTTTTATTGCTAGTTTACATTATACTGTTATTTATGAGCATCTTTTAACTAAAAGCATCGTCACTACTTCGACAGGGTTAGTCAAGATACATACCACTACATGGGTTCAGTTGTACTGATATTGCACTTCTACACACTCTGTGCAGACTAATGGAGCGGAGCTACTGAAGAAGTCGGGAGCTGACCCTGAAGATATTCGTGTATTCTGGATAGAAGTTGCCACTTGTCCTTGGTAGTTTTAGACATTATTAATCTGTTCATGTAGTTTTCAAACTGAACCTGTATTTATTCATACCAGCTTTGTATATTCTAAGTCATAGAAGCTCATGAGTCGTACTACCAGCTCTTGGGTAAATTTGTAAAAGTTCAAATAAATCCTAATTTATATTTCTATATGTTTATTTAGTTAGTTTCTTTTCTTAATTGGCTTACCTAACGGGTCAAGTTAGGTTCCATCATGACCTGTAATTTTTGGGTCGTCATAGTTCCTTATAGATTACGAGATATAAGTTCCTTATAGATTACGAGATATAATTTTTGGTGCAACACAACGCGATTTCAAAACTTCTCCCGGACAGGCTGTACTGTATCAACCATAACTTTTGGTGCACTTCTGGACGTGCTCCTAAGTCAGGGATCACCATACAGAGCTATTCTCACGCTCGAAATCACAAGCAGGTGTCTATAACTTAAAAATTCACTTCAACCCAAACTTATGAAATTCACTCTACATGCCAAGTTCAACTATTAGGTGCCGAAATTCCCCGGGGTCATCCAAACCTGATCCGGACATACACCCAAGTCCAAAATCATCATACGAACGTGTTGGAACCTTCAAATCCTGATTCCGAGGCCGTTTACTCAAAAATCACACCCTCACAAATTCTTCAACCTTAAAGCTTCGGAAATGAGAATTTCCTTTCTTAATCAACTTCGAACTTCTCGAAATTTAATTCTGACAACACATACAAGTCTTAATACCTGAAGTGAAGCTACTTAGGGCCTCAACCCACTGAACGACGCGCTAGAGCCTAAAACAACTGGTTGGGTCGTTACAAATAGATTTAATTAATTCATTGGGAAATTAACTTACGGATACATGTATTATTCATTAAAATGCAATGCTATAAAATTTTAAAAAAACTCACACGATTTGCACGTAAGACTATGAAATTTTAAAAAATACACATATTTGGAATGCTTCATTGTGGCAGAGTTTCTACAAATAGATTATCGCATCAATTTGTTTGTGTAGTTGAATTTGCCTCAATTTTGGAATGCGTGCTAAAACTTGTGTTAAAAGGATTAATGACATGTTTGATTTCTACTTTGATTATATATACCCTAAACGTCAGAACTATAATCATCTCGACAATATGGCAAGTTGAATCGACCTATCACCATCCATCCAAAGATGCAATCATGGTGATATATGTGGCCGCAAGGAAGACCTCGTATTAGTCCTCCTTCATCAAACTCGTCCCACATATAGAACATTCGACACAATCTGCACATCTCTTATCGGATAATGAGGTTAGTGGAAATATGTCAAGAATGACGCTAGGCTTAGGAGGTGGAGGAGCATCATGCGCTTCTGGAAGGATATGTGCCTCTAGAGGAGGCTCATGAGCCTCAAAAGGAGCATCATGTACCTCCATGGAGCATCATGTGCCTCCACGGGAGCCTCATGTGCCTCCATATGACAATTTCAACAAAGCATACAAAAACAAACTAATATAATAAAAACTACAACAAGAACTACAACAGAGCCAATAAATATAAACCCAACGATGACTTTTTTGGCTAAGCCCAATACTCTGTCTGTCGAAACCGTGCATCAATATGACGTAGAAAAATGATAGCGAGCCATACCTTAATGTGAAAATGATATTAATTAATCGAAAAAGTGTATGAATTGTCACGGCCCAAAACTGGTCCATGTCGTGATGGCGCCTAACGGTGGCATTAGGCAAGCCAACGAACAACAACAACAATGAAAGTGCGGAATACAATAACGACATGGGGCAAGGCCGTAGAAACAAGCTGAACCACAGCTAGGCCCAATACACATACAACCCCGATAACTATAACAAGTGTGTGCCAGGACTAGTGTCACAGTGTCAACGGGCGGCTACATAGATACAACTATAGAAAATACATATACAAAATATACAAGCCGTAGTCTGGAACAAAAGACAGTGCAAAAAGGAAACTAGAAGGCCCCAGAAGTGCTGTCAGGGGAACGCCAAGAAGACCTCTCACCGTCTGGAGCGACCCCGCGGTCAGTATCTATCAACAGGCGGACGACCGGACGGACCAGCCTTAGTACCTGCACAGTCAAGTGCAGAAAAGAAGGAAAGTGCAGCATAAGTACATATAAACAAATATGTACCCAGTGAGTATCCCGTCTAAACTCGTAAAGAGTAGTGACGAGAGGTAGAATACATACTCACTAAGGTCCAGTACATAATGAAACAAAAACCTGCTAGGCAATGAATTATGTGAGATAGTACATCACATATAAGAACATGTAAGCAACAATCAATAACTGATATTAAACATAGTCTCCTTTTGTAAACTAT
>ML282574.1:0-23056 GCA_005239495.1 Nicotiana undulata | reverse complement strand
TTATATATGCACGAGGGGACATTCCGTGCCGAGTGATTGTGAGGTTATGCACGAGTGGACATGCCGTGCCTTTTCTGTTCATTATCTGTTGAGAAGCTATACTTCTGCCGTGTCTGTACGTTTCATTTATTACCTTGTACTACTGTGTTAGCATACTGTTACCCTATCTCCCCCGGATGTTCTCCCCGTACATGCCTTACTTGCTTATTTCCGTTGTCATTTTTCCTGCTGTTATATAAAATTGTACAGGTACATATGTAGTGTTGGTCCTAGCCTCGTCACTACTTCGCCGAGGTTAGGCTCGACACTTACTTAGTACATAGGGTCGGTTGTATTGATGCTACACCTGCACTTCTTTATGTTGTGCAGATTACGCAGCCGGACCCGGAGATCATTGACGACNCACCTTCTACTTTCCACTATCAGTTCTGTCTTACTTTGTATTTCAAAGACAGTCTTATGTATTTATTTCAGACCCTTTGTTTGTAGTAATCTCTTAGATAGTCCGTGAGTATGTGACACCAGTTCTGGGATTTGTTTATGGGTTTCTTTTCGAAAGTGCTATGTTGTATTTTAGTTATCCTATTCGTATTTGTTGTTATTGAGTTTTACTCAGTTCAAAAGTTGGCTTGTCTAGCGGCTTCAACGTTAGACGTAGTCATGGCCCGAAGGGGGGATTTCGGGTCGTGACACTAGTGACCCATGTTCCCTGCGATCGCACCCTCTTAACCGCGATCGCGAAGCTTCATACCCAGTACTCTCCGCGATCGCGTGCCTCCTGCCGCGATTGCGATAGCCAAAATCGTCCAGTTATTCTTTAAGTCCAAAAACAGAATACTCTACACGGGATTTCATTACTTTCAGCCTCCTCCTTCTTCTCGAACCTCCATTGAAGACCTCCAAGCCAATTCTTCCTCCATAGCCTCTTGGGTAAGCTTCTTAACATCGATTTCTCCCATTTTACTTCCATAATCACTAGAAATCTAGGCCTAAAATCATAAAATCAAGTAGAAATTAGGGGTTTTGGATAGAGTTAGGTTTTTGGGAAATTTGGGTGATTCAACTTCAATTTGGGGTCAGATCTTGAAACAAATCATATATTTGAACTCGTGGGGTTATGGGTGATCGAGTTTTGATCCGAACCTCGAGTTTGGACCAAGCAGGCCACGGGTCGAATTTTGGTATTTTTGGAAGAATGCTAGAAATTGAATATCTAGGCTATGGGATTGTGTTAGTGAGTCTTTATTGATATTATTGAATTAATTATGCCTAGATATCGTTGTTTCGGAGTCGGATTATAAAGGAAAGGCGGTCTTAGAGGGTTGATTGCTATACTTTGGACCCGAGGTAAGTGTCTTGCCTAACTTTGGTGAGGGATTAGGTGTTGTATGTTATGTGTTTATCATGTTCAATGTATAGGTTAGGTGAAGAGTACCTATAAATCGTGAGTCAAGCATGCCCGTGAGTCTATCTTTGATAAAAATTCCGTTATTTCTTCAATGTACATCAGACTATGTAATTGCCTCTACTTCAGAAGTTGATTGTGGTTGATGTACTGGTTGTAGAGATTATGAAATGTTGGTTCAATTGAGGATCCAAGTATACAGTATATATATTGAGTTGTTTGGTTATAGCTGAGACCCTTGTCGGGCATTTATTGAGATATTGACTGATGTTTTCCCCTTGCCGGGTGATTTGAACTGTATTTTCCCACTATGCTGCATTCCTTACCATACACATTGTCTTGCATTGGTGAGGAAGAGTGTAAAGCACGAAGGATGATGTCGTGCCATGTTTTACATTGATTACATCATGTCATGCATAGTGAGGAAGAAATTAAAGCACGAAGGGTGATGTCGTGCCATGTTTTACATTGATTACATCATGTCATGCATAGTGAGGAAGAGAGTAAAGCACGAAGGGTGATGCCGTGCCATGTTTACATTCATTGAAAGCACGAAGGTTAATGCCGTGCCATGTTTACATTTATTGAAAGCACGAAGGTTAATGTCGTGCCATGTTTTACATTGATTACAATATACATTGCATTGGTGAGGAAGAGAGTAAAAGCACGAAGGGTGATGCCGTGCCATTGTTATCATTCAGCCATTTCATTCATATCTTATCAGTTTTCGGTAAATTGTTTCTTTTCTTACTTGATGTTAATTAAATGCTCTATCTTATCGTTTCTCCCTTCATCTGCTCTCGTTCCTTGTATATGACTGTTATTCTTCCTTGCTTTGTTATCTGTATTTTGTGTTGTAGAATAGGACAGGTGAACGTTATTTGCTAAGTCTAGACTCGTCACTACTTCGGCCGAGGTTAGGCTCGGCACTTACTCAGTACATGGGGTCGGTTGTACTGATACTACACTGCACTTCTCTATGTTGTGCAGATCCCGCTTTCGGACCCCGTGGACCGTTCTGAGGGAGGCACCTTTAGTCCACATCGAGATTCAAGGTATACCACTGGCGTTCGTGGGCCCTGGAGTCTCTCCTGCTATTAGTATCCTATTGTCTTATTTCTCTTCCTGTTCTAAAGACAATATTGTATTTCCTTTCAGACTTATATCTAGTATTCTTATACACAGTCCGTGAGGTTGTGACACCCCGGTTTTGGGATTTTGCGATGTTGTTGTCTTTATCATTTCATTATGCATTTTTTAGAGTATTATTACATTTCTGATGTAAAACTTTTGGAGTGGTTCTGGTTATTTCAGTAAAGGTTCGAAAGATAATTGCCTTATTACTGTTAAGTTGTTTTAAAAAAATGTCAAGGTGTTGGGTACGTTGGCTTGTCTAGCGGGTTCAACGTTAGACGCAGTCACTCCCTGAAAGGTGGGATTTCGGGTCGTGACAAGTTGGTATCAGAGCTCTAGGTATCTTAGGTCTCACAACTCACGGACGAACTTGGTAGAGTCTGAGGGATCGGTACGGAGACGTCTGTATTTATCCCCTAGAGGCTGCAAAGTTAGGGTACTCCCCTTCTCTTCATACTCTGTCGTGCGTAGTATATTCTGTATACTGATTGAGTTTCCATTCTACTCTCTCGCAGATAGAGAGGACGCGTGCTTCCCTTGGTTCCGCTCAGCAGCCCGACACTCCTGCTACAACTCCTACGAGGGGTTGAGGTCGAGGACGAGGCTGTGCTAGAGGCCGAGGCCGGGGCAGGGCTCAGCCTAGAGCAGCAGCCCCAGTGGAGGACCCTCAGGTCGAGTCTGACAAGGAGGTCCCAGTTCCGGCAATCCCAGTTGGACCAGCGCAGGTCCCAGAGGGGTTCATAGCTACCCTAGTGCTTCAGGACGCTCTTGTCCGCCTAGTAGGACTCATGGAGAGTGTAGCACAGGCAGGTCTTCTTCCTACTGCACCAGCTGGATCTCAGGCTGGGGGAGGGACCCAGACTCCTGTTATTCGTACGCCAGAGCAGGTTTCCACACAGTTCCAGACTCCGGCACCTCAGCCAGTCGGAGTAGCACAACCGGGTATTGCAGCACCTGTAGTTGAGGCAGAAGCTATGTCCGCGGATACTTTTTGGAGACTGGACAGATTCACCAAGTTATTCACTACTACTTTTACTGGTGCACCGTCAAAGGATCAACATGATTACTTGGACAGCTGTCATGAGGTTCTTCGAAACATGGGCATAGTGGAGTCCAATGGAGTTGACTTTGCTACTTTTCGACTATCTGGCGCTGCCAAGACTTGGTGGAGGGACTACTGCTTAGCCAGACCAGCGGAGTCTGCATCTTTGACTTGGGCTCAGTTCACAGAGATATTTTCGGGGAAGTTCCTTCCCATTACGCAGCGAGAGGATCTTAGGAGGCAGTTTGAGCGCCTCCAGCAGGGGTCTATGTCTGTTACTCAGTACGAGACCAGGTTCATCGCTTTTGCCAGACATGCATTGATGATACTCCCCACTGATTGGGAGAGAGTTCGGAGGTTCATTGAGGGATTGGTCCAGCCTATACGACTCCAGATGGCCGGGGAGTCGAGTACTGATATTTCATTCCAGGATGCGGCCGAGGTGGCCAGGAGGATTGAGATGATTTTTTCGCAGGGAGGTGGTCAGGGTGCTGACAACAAGCCCCGTCATTTTGGTAGATTCAGTGGAGCCTCATCTGTAGGCAGGGATTCTTTCAGTAGGGGTCATCCACCCCGACCTTTTCAGTCAGCACTCCAGGTATCTCCCTGTGCACCGCCAGCTCATGTTAGTGCACCGCCAGCATCTATCAGTGCACAACCCCTCCAAAGTTTTCAGGGCGATTATCAAGGTCGTCAGGGCCAAATTTCGAGTCCACAGCCGCAGCAGCCGAGGTCTTGTTATACTTGTGGTATATCGGGGCACCTTGCCAGATTTTGTCCTCGAGCTTGGAGTGGACCCCAGCAGCAGAGTTCCCGTGCCTTGGTCCCCGCAGCAGGTGCACCCTTGCCTCCTCAGCCAGCTAGAGGTGGTGGCCGTGGTGCTAGAGGTAGTGGTCATGTTCATAGAGGTGGAGCTCAGGCCACGAGGGGTACATGCCAGGTTATGCTTTTCCTGCTCGTCCTGATGCTGGGGCTTCTGATGCAGTTATTACAGGTACGGTTTCAGTTTGCAGCCGAGAGGCTTCGGTGTTATTTGATCCGGGTTCTACATTCTCCTCTGTGTCTTCATATTTTGCCCCTTATCTGAGTATGCCCCGTAATTCTTTGAGTACTGCTATACATGTATCTACACAGGTGGGTGATTCTATAGTAGTATATCGAGTCTAACGTGCTTGTTTAGTGGTTATTGGTGGCCTGTAGACTCAAGTCGATCTTTTGCTTCTTGATATGGTGGACTTTGATGTTATATTGGGGATGGATTGGTTATCCCCCTATCATTCTATATTGGATTATCATGCCAAGACAGTGACCTTAGCCTTACCAGGAGTGCCTCGTTTAGAGTGGAGAGGGACTCCTAGTCATTCTTCAGGTAGGGTTATTTCTTATATGAAGGCTCGACGCATGTTCGAGAAGGGTTGTTTGGCCTATTTGGCCTATGTTCGTGATTCATGGAGTTTATGAATTGGGTATTCAGGCCTTATTTGGACTCGTTCGTTATTGTTTTCATTGATGATATTTTGATATACTCTCACAGCTGAGAGGAACACGAGCATCACCTTAGAGTCGTCCTCCAGACTCTGAGGGATAGGCAGTTGTATGCCAAGTTTTCTAAGTGTGAGTTCTGGTTGACATTCTTGGGCCACGTTGTATCGGCAGAGGGCATCCAGGTGGATCCGAAGAAAGTTTCAGCGGTTAGAGATTGGCCTAGGCCCACTTCAGCCACAGAGATTCGAAGTTTCTTGGGCCTCGCAGGCTATTATCGCCGGTTCATGGATGTATTTTCATCTATAGCGGCCCCTATGACCAAGTTGACGCAGAAGGGTGTTCAGTTCAGATGGTCTGAGGAGTGCGAAGCGAGCTTTCAGAAGCTCAAGACAACATCGACCACAACACCAGTGTTGGTATTGCCCACAAGTTCTGGTTCGTATACCGTGTATTGTGATGCTTCACGGGTAGGGCTTGGTGCGGTATTGATGCAAGATGGAAAAGTCATAGCCTATGCATCTCATCAGTTGAAGATCCATGAGAAGAATTATCCAGTTCACGACTTGGATCTTGCCGCTATTGTTCATGCCTTGAAGATTTGGAGGCACTACTTGTATGGGGTACCGTGTGAGGTATTCAATGATCATAAGAGCTTGCAATATTTGTTTAAGCAAAAGGAGTTGAATATGAGGCAGCGGAGGTGGTTGGAGTTGCTGAAGAATCATGATATTCCTATTCTCTATCACCCGGGAAAGGCCAATGTGGTGGCCGATGCCTTGAGCCGGAAGTCAGTCAACATGGGTATTTTGGCTTATCTATTAGTTGGAGAGCGACCTTTGGCTTTGTATGTTCAGGCGTTAGCCAATCGATTTGTTAGATTGGAGGTTTCTGAGGGTGGCAGTGTTTTGGCCCATACCGTTGCTCGTTCTTCATTGTATGATCGTATCCGTGCCAGGCAGTATGATGATCGTCATTTGTGTGCTCTTAGAGATGCGGTTCGGCACGGACGTGCCAAGCAAGTCACAGTTGATGCTGAGGGAGTTTTGAGGTTGCAGGGTCGCATATGTGTTCCCGATGTTGATGGCATTCGTGAGTTGATATTGCAGGAGGCTCATAGTTCCCGGTATTCCATTCATCCGGGCACCGCGAAGATGTACCAGGACTTGCAGCAGCATTACTGGTGGCGTAGAATGAAGAAGGATATTGTGGCTTATGTAGCTCGGTGCCTGAATTGTCAGCAGGTTAAGTACGAGCACCAGAGACCCGGTGGTTTGATGCAGCATATTCAACTTCCCGAGTGGAAGTGGGAGCGTATCACGATGGATTTTGTAGTTGGGCTTCCACGGACTCCGAGGATGGTTGATGCAGTATGGGTTGTTGTAGATAGGCTGACCAAGTCAGCACATTTCATTCCTATGTCGGTTTCATCTTCAACAGAGAAGCTGGCTCAGATCTATATCAAAGAGATTGTCAGATTGCACGGTGTGCCCTTATCCATTATATCAGACAGAGGTACTCAGTTTACCTCCCATTTTTAGAGAGTATTTCAGCGAGAGTTGGGTACTCAGATTGAGTTGAGCACAACATTTCATCCTCAGACGGACGGACAGTCCGAGCGTACTATTCAAATTGTGGAGGATATGTTGCGAGCTTGTGTCATTGATTTGGTGGTTCATGGGATTAGTTCTTGCCTTTAGTTGAGTTTGCCTACAACAACAGTTATCAGTCGAGCATTCAGATGGCTCCGTATGAGGCATTGTATGGTTGGCGATGTCGGTCTCCAGTCGGATGGCTTGAGCCCGGAGAAGCTAGGTTATTGGGTTCCGAGTTAGTCCAGGATGCCTTGGATAAGGTGAAGATTATTCAGCATAGGCTTCGTACAACTCAGTCCAGGCAAAAGAGTTATGCCGATCGTAGAGTTCGAGATTTGGATTTCATGGTAGGAGATCAGGTGTTCCTTCGAGTGTCGCCTATGAAGGGCGTAATGAGGTTCGGAAAGAAGGGGAAGTTGAGCCCTAGGTACATTGGCCCCTTTGAGATTTTGGACAAGGTAGGAGGGGTGGCCTACAGACTTGACTTGCCACCGCATTTATCAGTTGTGCATCCAGTGTTTCATGTATCCATGCTCCGGAGGCATATTGCAGATCCTTCTCATGTTCTTGACTTCAGCGGTGTCCAGTTGGACAATGATTTGACTTATGAGGAGGAGCCGGTAGCCATATTAGATAGGCACGTTCGTCGGTTGAGATCGAAGAGTTACCCTTCGGTTCGCGTTCAGTGGAGAGGTTAGCCTGCCGAGGCAGCTACTTGGGAGTACGAGTCCGATATGAGGAGTCGTTATCCCCATCTTTGCTCAGACTCAAGTACTTTTCTATGCCCGTTCGAGGACGAACGTTTGTTTTAGAGGTGGAGATTGTTATGATCCAAAAGGTCATCCTGAGTTAATTAAGCTAAATCTGTGTTTTGAGGCTCTGAAAGCCTCCATTAGTCTCAGCTCGATATGCGTGCGCAGCCCGGGCGTGTAGTCGAGAAGTTTTTATGTCGAAATCTGATGAAAATGGAATTATAAAATAATTAAATAATTAAAATTGACTTTGGTCAATATTTTTGGTAAACGGACCTGTGATTCAACGATCCCGGAAGGCCCGTAGAAAAATATGGGACTTGGGCGTATGCCCGGAATTGAATTCCGAGGTCCCAAGCCCGAGAAATGAATTTTTAAAGAAAATTGTTTTCTGAAAATAATAAAGGATTTTAAAAATGAATAATTATGTGAAAACCGTGTTACCGGGCCCGTATTATGATTCCAGAGCCCGGAACAGGTTTATTATATGTTATTTGTCTTATATGTGAAATTTGGTGTAAAACGGACTTGAAACGACGTGTTTCATATCAAAATTGAAAAAATTAAGCTTTATGAAGTTTTAAGAAAATTCTATGAGTTTTAAGGCTTAATTCCTTGTTTTTGATGATACTTTGGTGATTTAAAAGCTTGAATAATTCTGTAGGATGTTTCGGGAGCTGTGTGTGTTTTTGGTTTTGAGCCCCGAGGGCTCGAGTGAGTTTCGGGTAGCTAACGGGGTGTGAAAAGTGCCAAAAATCTGGTGTGTGTGATTTTCTGGTGTCCAGCATTTTCTTCTCCGCGATCGCGGACATGTTCTTGCGATCGCGATGTGTCAGGGGTTGGGGGTGAGTAGTTGACTCTATGCGAATGCAAGGCCTCATCCGCGATCGCAGAGCTTGGGGGCCAGTGCTCTACGCGATCGCGGAAGGCCTCACGCGATCGCATAGAGTAAGTCTTGGGATGGGGGCTGGGTAGGCGTTGCACTATGCGAACGCAATCGTTTGGTCGCGATCGCGAAGGCTAGTGACCCGTGTTCCCTGCGATCGCACCCTATTAACCACGATCGCGAAGCTTTAGACCCAGTACTCTCCGCGATCGCGTGCCTCCTGCCGCGATCGCGATAGCAAAAATCATCCAGTTATTCTTTAAGTCCAAAAACAGAAAACTCTACACGAGATTTCATTATTTTCAGCCTCCTCCTTCTTCTCGAACCTCCATTGAAGACCTCCAAGCCAATTCTTCCTCCATAGCCTCTTGGGTAAGCTTCCTAACATCGATTTCTCCCATTTTACTTCCATAATCACTAGAAATCTAGGCCTAAAATCATAAAATCAAGTAGAAATTAGGGGTTTTGGATAGAGTTAGGTGTTTGGAAAATTTGGGTGATTCAACCTCAATTTGGGGCCGGATCTTGAAACAAATCATATATTTGAACTCGTGGGGTTATGGGTGATCGAGTTTTGGTCTGAACCTCGAGTTTGGACCAAGCGGGCCCGAGGTCGAATTATGGTATTTTTAGAAGAATTCTAGAAATTGAATATCTTGGCTATGGGATTGTGTTAGTGAGTCTTTATTGATATTATTGAATTAATTATGCCTAGATATCGTTGTTTCGGAGTCGGATCATAAAGGAAAGGCGGTCTTAGAGGGTTGATTGCTATACTTTGGACCCGAGGTAAGTGTCTTGCCTAACTTTGGTGAGGGATTAGGTGTTGTATGTTATGTGTTATGTGTTTATCATGTTCAATGTATAGGTTAGGTGACGAGTACCTATAAATCGTGAGTCAAGCATGCCCGTGAGTCTATCTTTGATAAAAATCTGTTATTTCTTCAATGTACATCAGACTATCTAATTGCCTCTACTTGAGAAGTTGATTGTGGTTGATGTACTGGTTGTAGAGATTATGAAATGTTGGTTCAATTGAGGATCCAAGTATACAGTATATATATATTGAGTTGTTTGGTTATAGATGAGACCCTTGTCGGGCATTTATTGAGATATTGACTGATATTTTCCCCTTGCCGGGTGATTTGAACCATATTTTCCCACTATGCTGCATTCCTTACCATACACATTGTCTTGCATTCCTTACCATACACATCTCCGTCACTCATGCCTCTCAATCACTCAGCACTCGGCACTCGGCACTCGCACTCAGTAGGTACCTACGCTCACTGGGGATGTATAGACTCCGGAGGGGCTCCTACAGCCCAAGCACTATAACAAGCCAATCATGGCATCAATCACTCTGGCACTCGGCCCCTCACATAACATAAGAGTGTAACATGCTGCATCATGAACCCGATCTATCATACATCCTCATAATATTGGCTCTCAGTCTCACTCAGTCAGAAACTTTTAAAATGCCACTCGGGCCATTAATAAATGAGGTTCTCGACCCAAAACAATATTTTATATCATGAAATAATATCAACAAGTTTGAACATTGAAAATAGTTTAACAAAATGACTGAGTGTAAATCATAGTTACCATAGTAAGGAATATCAGAAAAACAGCCCCTAAGGGGTCTAAACAGGTCGACACGAGGCCCCAAACATGGCTTACATCCCAAATGCATCAAAAGCACAAAATTACTATTTATCATAAGCTTTAAAAGAAATTTCGCAACTCACTAGTTGCCTTGGAAAGAATAAATTTCCAATTTCCCAATTCGTGTACGCCACACACTCGTCATCCAGTGTGTACGTCACTCCAAAACAGTGAAAAGATGCTAAGTCCTGGGTTTCATACCCTCATGACAAGATTTAAAGTCATTACTTACCTCAAACTAGCCCGACAAGCTACTCCGCAATACTCTTGCCCCTCGAATCGGCTCCCAAATGCTCCGAATCTATCAAAATTAGATTTATCACATCAAAATATGCTAGGGAGACGATGCCCAATCGAAAAATATCAACATTAGACATAATTCCCGAAATTGGCCAAAACCCAACCCCCGGGCCCACGTCTCGGAACTTGATAAAATTAAAGCCATAGTGATCCTCACCCTCTCACGAGTCTATACATATCAAGAACACTGAAATCGGAGTCCAAATGACCCCTCAAATCACCATTAGAAGGTCTCTTAATCTCAAGCCCTAATTACCCCTTTTTACACTGATTTTCCCCAAATTATCACCACTAATTAGGTCTTAATCACATATAATCGAGTTATAAAGTCCAAAAACTTACCTCAATGAAGACCTATCACTTTCCTCTTCAAAAACCCTCCAAAAGCTTGAAGCCCATATGAAAAATGGTGAAGAGAGGACTAAAATTCGCTAAGTCCACTTTATATACTTTCTGCCAAGGCTTTTCTCACCTGCGGTCCTACTTCTCGCAGTTGCGGACCGCTCCTGCGGTCATATCCAATGCACCTACCATTTTTCATTAACCAGGCCAAACTCGCACCTACGACTCCATATCTGCACTTGCGACTCCGCAGGTGCGGTCCCACGTCCGCATCTGCAGCCTTACACTAATCTTCTCAAAATACGCATCTGTGGTGCCCCTTCCGCTTCTGCGGGCCCGCACCTGTGGTTCCCCCTCCGCAGGTGCGGTCACACCAGCAAAAAGACACCATCAGTTGTTGCTGGACAATCCAAGTCCAAAAATCCCCCGTTAACCATCCGAAACCAATCCCGATCCCCTCGGGGACCCAACCAAAAATACTAACAAGTCATAAATGATCATCCAGACTTAGTCGCACCCTCGGAACACCCAAAATAACATCAAATTCAAGCCTATGAATTTTGAAATTCCTAAATTCCACCAACGATGCCGAAACAATCAAAAACACCTCCGATTGACCTGAAAATTTGCACACATATCCAAAGTGACATTACGAACCTACTCCAACTTCCAGAATTTCATTTCGACCCCTATATCCTATTTTCCACTGCCGATCGGAATTCGCCAAAAACTAACTTTCGCCAATTCAAGCCTAATTCTACACCGGACATCGAAAATACGTTCCGAACACACTCCTAAGTCCCAAATCACCTAACGAAGCTATCCGAACCATAAACCCTGCATTCCGAGATCATTTACCAATAAGTCAACTCCTCGTTGACTTTTCTAACTATAAGGCTACTTTTAGAGACTAAGTGTCTCAATTCTCACTACAACCATTCCGAACCCGAGACAACCGACTCCAACCCATCATAAATAGTATAACCAATGCATGACAAAGCAAGAACATGAATAATAATACAAATTCTACGGAACGACCGGCCGTGTCGTTACATCAACGTAAGTTCGGGAATGGGATTATTTTGAGATTAGAAGCATTATGCTATTTCAAACAAGTGATGAGTAAATTCGTGAAGTTGAGAGAGTAAGCAAGTCGAAGAAAATGAATTTCGTCGAGGTTTGAAATTTTGGGATAAAATACGGCCCAAGCTAAAATATCCGCTATTTATGAACTAGTACCATACAAGACACCCCATGACCACGATATTAAGGTGTGTTAAAAGTAGATAGTATTTTAAGTAATTTGAGATGGTTCTTAATTAAGTGGGTAATTGATTAATTATTGGTTAATGGGAGATTAACAAATTAATCAAGTAATTAGTGAATAATTAATCCAAATATTTGGACAAGTGTTACATCTCCAAACGTGAAAGCCCTTTAAAGTCAACTTAATGAATCTTGAATTGGGATTGAGAGGTGTCAAACTTATGTTTATTATGTGGCTTAGTCATTAGTTATGTGGGGCCTACCTTAAAGTAAGGATAGAATTTGAAATCACTTAAGAAAGAGTTCAAGAGAGGCAACGTAGAGGTAACGTTTTCGCTAAGTGTTTTCAGCCAATTCCTTACTAATATTATTTTCCATCTCTTAAGAAAGAGCTTCCACCAAACTTTCCTAATGCAAAAACGTTACTGCCAATACTTTAAGGAAAAATTTCAGTCAACATTATCGTCGCATAGCAACGTTGTTGCTTCAAACTCTTTATACGACTTGTTTCGTGTTGTCGCAGCTGACGTGTGTTAGAAGGATTATCAAGAGAATCGGCTCAGGTATGTTAAGGCTATCCCTTCTTTCTTTTTTTGCATGATTCGTACTGTTGATATCAAATTTTTCCCTCGTATATTTCAAATATACATATATACTTTCAAAAATAGTGCATACGCATCATCAAGTATTTTTCCTAATTTTTTCATAGTTTATAAAGATTTTTAAATTAATTTATTCCCGTATTTTATCATATAAATAATTATTATTTGCATCACAAATAATTTTTCATGATGATTTTACTATGTAACCTCATCATTTATACCCATATTAAGCTTTAAATATTTTTGATGAATTTATTATAATCATATTTGCATCTTTAGGCTAAAATTGTATATTTTGCAATAATAGACCTTATATACTTATGATTACTTTATTTATGCAAGAAAAAAAAACTTTTCATGCCTTTATAGTGATAAATAAGTGTTGTTAATCATTTTTATGTACAAATAGTATTTTTCACTATTTTATTTATCATTTTTACAAATTATTTCGTTAATTAAATTGGGTATTTAACTAATAGCCCCTAAATTCACTAATTTCGGACCTAAACTACCAACCCTTTAGCCCATTTACCTAAAACACCTACCCAAATCCTTGGCCCAATAATTAAGCCCAATCCATAACCCCCAAACCTAGTTCGGAACCGACCCAACCCCTTTTAAATCACAGTCGTTAATCTATGAGATCAACGACTGATATCACTCCCTTCCTTTTAATTAACCTACCCGTCCCAAACCCTAACCCTCATTATCCCAGCCCCGCCGTCTCTATACTCTCTCGAACCTTCACCTCTCTCTGTCAAACCCTAGCGCCGTCACTCCCAAATCTCTCCGATTCTGCGTCAAACATGAAATCAATCCATGATTTACTTACCTATTTGTGTTACTCTATCATTGTACGCTCATTTATGGTATTGCTTAGCTATTGCCCTATTTTTGAAAAAAACTACCTCAATAACAAGTAGATTCACCCCGATTCTGTGAAGATCTGGACGATCTTTCATCCATATACATGTTTTATTGAGCGATTCTTGCATCTCTGGTCCGATTCAAAGCATCAGTCTCAACTAGGGTTTGATACCATTCCTTATTCTTTACTGATTACTGATTGATACTCTTTCCTTTCTCGTATTTGACTAATATTTTCCTTATTTCTGTTTAATCTACCGTGTTTCCTTTATTTTTACCTTATTTTTCCCTAAATCTGATTGTTAATCGATTCTTATGTGATATTATCCTTATTCTCTGTTGTATCCCCTTATTCTAAGTGTTACTAACATGATTTCATGCCATTATTCTCTGTTATTTTACTAAACTCTTTGGTTTCTGTATTATTTTCTCTAAAATTAGATCCTAATTGATTCTGTGTTTAATACTTACCGTGTTTCATGTTTATACTATACTACTATATAAACCCCTTCCCCTTTAGGACATACTCGAATTATTATACTCTTACTAAAACTTAGGGTTTGGTTCTATACTCTCTTGACTCTCTTGTTTACTTGTGGTGTTGGCCGGCTAAAAGCCAAGGCCAAATATTCTGGACTCTCGACCTTTGTGGTATTATTCTAGTTTGCTTGCTTAACTAGTGAGTGACTATCCTTTGTCATTTCATTTCTATGTATCCATGAACTGTGCTTATGATCCAGCATGTATAAAAGCCATTCTGAGCATGATTCTGCCAATTGCATGTTTATATGATTCACTTATAGTCCTATAATTCATACTGTTAGTTCTAAGAATGACTATTTTTGAATAATATGAATCCTCTTAAGGATTAACTTAGCTTTTTTTCCTGTATGTGGTTGTGTTAATTCTGAACTTGACTTGAACTTAGCACTTATAGGATAACACTAGTATGTTCATCAGTTACTCTGTCTGAATCCTTACAAACATGTATAGTTATTAAACCTTTTCTGTCATTCATGTGCCCCTGATAACTAGTTTTCTAGTGGGTCTTGCATTCCTTTGGGTTCCACATGATTACTTGACTTTTAACTTAACACATTGTCTAAATGTTTTCTGTGATTGAGCAAAGCTGTCTTAAAATGTTAGCATGTATACTTAGCTTTATTAGGCCTTTCAAATTTTGACTTATTAAAACTGTATACTTGAGCAGGAACAACTTTGCAAATCTTGCCAATCTATTTTCTTAATGCAATTCTGCCTACAAATTCTGTGTTTTAAACTCTGTCATGATAGCTTTTTCCTAACAATCAAATCGGTTTTAAAATATTTCATTTACCATTATCTTCTTTATATGCTGCTACTTTTTAAAAACTCATATTCTTAGGTCCGTAGGTTCTATCCTTAACCTCCTCAATGTGAGCACTGCTCGGGGTCCATGTGAGACCCTTGTGAACTCTAACACACTGGAGTTTGGTTCCTAATCTCCTTTGAATACTTTCTGAGTATCTGGTTCTCTAGTGTGAGCATTTCCCTGGGTCCTTGAAGCCCTTGGGAACTTTGACACACTAGAAACCTAGGCTTATGTGTGCTATGGGTGAATCACTCACTATTGACTGTTCTGTAACTGTGAAATGAGCCTTGGAGCTGATATGGTTTGAAGGCCTGGGTTGCCCATGTGTATTTGGGCCTTATAAAGGCTCTCTATAGTTTGTTTCATTACTATTATGTAATTCATTTAATAACCCGATATGTAATAATTTTGTATTAAAAAAATTCTGGGGTATCTAGTAAAATTGTGAAGGGTCCTTATTTTCTTTTGCTAATTCGGGTAGAAATCCTGCCTATAGGGTTTCACTTGTGATGTTAATTTTGCTTATAAGTTTTGTGTCATCTTGTTAGAATCATATATGTTATATATTGTGCTTACATATTAGAAATCCCGACCTATAGGGTTAAAATTATGATTTGTTAGAAATCCTGCCTATAGGATTAATATTATGACTTGTTAGAAATCCTACATTTAGGTACATCAACCTGGCAGTAAATATGTGTTAGCAATCATGCCTATAGGACCAATATAAGGCTTAACTATTTTCTGATTCAATGTGTACAAATTCCTGCTTAAATGCTACTCAATGATAGATATCATGCCTATAAGATTAAAAATTAGTTCAATGATAGATATCATGCCTATAGGATTAAAAATCAGTTCAATGATAGAAATCATGCATATAGGATTAAAATCAGTTCAATAAATCATGTCTATATTAAAACCAGTTCAAACTTAGAAATCCTGCCTTTAGGGTAATAATCATCACACTCGTAGAAGTCATGCCTATAGAGTTCTACTAACTGATTCAGAATTCGATTATCACTATCAATCACTTAGACAACATGCCTATAAGATTGGACAACAATTTTGGACTTGTGATTATTACTGCATGAAACGCCTAGCTATCGCACTGAATAAAATCAGTAGGCAAATAGTTGGTCTTACCACTCGCATTAAGAAATTGATTTTGCATACTGCTGCTCGCCTGTTCGTCGCATAGATATCATGCCTATAGGACTTTAAGATTAATAAAACCTGCTAAATGAGTTGCGTGCATTTGCTGTTTATGTGTGGAGGTCAATATGAGCCCATATCTGCTTTATTTTGAAGTCCTAACTGTTTTTCTTGTCGCCTAGTATTTTATAAATTTTGAGCAACCTAGGTTTAGTCTAGAACCATCTCAAATAGAGGTCCTAATGCCTCCAGGGCCATAGGTAAGGGGCGGGTAATGCACGCATAGGAAACGAAGTAGAATCAACTAGAGCGCTTTGGGTAACAACTCAAAGATAGTAATCGGGTAGCAGGAGATGATAGTCTATGCCCGTTGAATAATATGAGTAACACCCCCGTCTTGGGGGAGTTACGAATTATTATTTATGTTGCAGGGGGTGTTCCTATAGGCTAAAAATTTTAGGACCCCCTATCCTCATTAAATATTTTTCTTCACTTTCTTAGACTAATTCACATAATTTAAGTTCGACCGGGACCTATCGTTGTGGACCTCGTGGGGTGCCTAACACCTTCCCCTCAAGGTAATTTGAGCCCTTAACCGATCTATGGTAATGCAAACTTGTATAATCTGAGTTATCTGCTATAGGCGTCCTAACACACCTTAATCAGTTAGGTGGCGTTTTTAACAACTAATTCCTTTTCCCTAACCTCTCAAAAGGAGTTGTCAAAATGTCTGAAATCCGATTTCGCGAGAAAAAGGGGGCGCAATAGTATGACGAATCTGGGGATATCTTTAGGCTCTAACCATAACGAACTTGTTTTGTGAAATAGTCTTTTCAATAAGCATATCTTTATTATTCTGTCAATACTTGCACACCCCTTTCCCTTCCCACTCTATATGGGTCTATTTGCCTTTCTTCATTCAATTATGCTCATTAAATTCCTCTTTCCTTTTTTTATTTCTTTTTACTATGGAAACTAACTCTTCTCCTTGTTTTCTTTCTTAAATCCCTTTACAATTTTATCATTCTCATCGTGCAAATACTTGACAACGTGCTATTTTCTTTTTTCATAAGTACATGCTCAACATTATATTCCACTCGTGCGTAATTAATACCATATCAACACTTGATGAGTGTCTGCGCTCTTCCTATATCACCCTTTTGAATTTGGAAAGGTTTATTTATGGTAAAACTAGTCGATCAGCGGGGCAATATACGGTTCCATGCCTTTCCTCCTCAAGTTGTATGCTTGGGGCTACAAGTCTAGACTTCTATAGAAACCTTACTCGGATAGAAACTGTACATGCATCATGATCAAACCTAGCCTAGGTTAATATGTTGTCCGCATAATAACTCTTTAAGAAAACCTTGTCCAAAGTCCACCGGGTTTTCCTTAATCCCAACGGGCACAACCATGATATGTGCATTATTTGGAGAAATAAATGTCGATATACTAATCGTTAATGTATAAGTAGTCGAATACGGAGGGGGGAAGGGTCTAACTTTGTTTATTTTGCAGAAAAATAAGGCACAAAGTCCCCAGGTTCGACATGGTCCGAAATATACCACCATTATTGCTGGATTAGTGGGGAGACCTTTCGCCAAGCGACAAAAATCATGTGAAAAGGGTTCTCGAAAACTTGCCCTTCTTATTAGACCTCCAGCCAAATAACATGTTGATCGAGGCTGCTACTATCTTCTGGGACGGAGAAAGGGTTGTATTCAGTTTTGGCAATATAGAAATGACTCATCTTTTGGAGGGAATAGGAGGCTTTGCTAGATTGCCCTGGGACAGTCCAGTTTTATTAGTATCGGAAAATCGCACCCCCAGGGGGTTTCTGAAAATGATGGGCTTGAGAAAGAATGACGACTTGGCATGCCTGAAGAGGTCCTGCATACCTTTTGACTTCCTCTACGAACGATACAGACATGGAAAATCTTATCGTATCTTTCATGACGAATTCTTCATCACTTCCCTGGGTTGGACTCATCATAGGGTTTTCGTGTTCATCGTCTGCTTTCTGGGTATGATAGTGTTTCCAAGCAAAAGGGGCAGGATTCAGACCATGTTGGCCATGGTAACCAAAGCTTTAATGGAGGGAATCGAGGGACGAACATATACTATTGTTCCCATGACTCTAGCAGAAATATACCGGGCTCTGGATCGTTGCAATAAAGGGTTCAAACTTTTGAGGGTTGTAACTTGCTGCTGCAGATTTGGTTGTTAGAACATCTCCAAAGAGGCCAATACCTCTAAGAGTTTTCACAGAGACCATGGAATGATCACATAGCTTTTCACCACCCAAAAATAATGACCTTTATCCCAGACACGTTGCCCAACCAGAGAATGCTATAGGGTGGGTACAGTTTTTCAGCAATTTGACCGAGGACCAGGTCCATTGGATGTTCGAGTGGTTCCCTACTAGTGACTTCATCATCAGGTCCAGAGATGTTCCGCATTTGGTGTTGATAGGGTTAAGGGGCATATACCCCTATGTTCCTATTAGGGTCATGAGACAAGCTGGTGGAAAACAAGTCATACCGCGAGTCTCCAAAATGGGTCACTACAAAGTAGACTTTCAAAACGATGATATCCCATACAAACGTGAAGCTCAGCACATGTGGCATTTGAAGATCATTGTGGAAAAGGATACCATCGAGCCAAATCGATACCATGCAAGTCATGTGTACTTCTACCCATCATGGTTGGATGATAGCATAACAGGAATAGTCGAGCCAGGGGTCGGTCAAGGAAACAAGGTCATAGATGAAGCTGCCGAAGCACATGTGAAGTATAAGAGGCTGCACAAAAGAGTTCTCAAGTCTGAGGCCAGGAATTTGGAACAACACAAGATTTACATGGAATCAATTAACGAATTGATGGAAATGGATACTAGATTGACGGAAAGGTTGGAATATCTTGAGTAGGGCCTGATAGAGTTAGAGGGGAAGATGAGGAAAAGAGTCATAGACTGCCAGAATGCAGAGGGTAACGAGGGAGGACATCTAGCAAGGGCGTATCTGCTACTTGACATGCGCGACCTGGGGAATATGATCAACGGAGCCAAGAGAGCCAAGCCTGGGCAAGGTCCCTCTGGGACCAAGTAAATTAGGATTATCTGTTTTTAGAATCATTATAGAATTCAAATGTAATAAGGCAAATTCCATTAGTGACTCATCTATTTATTGCCGTTTTTAGGTTCATCTTATTTATTACATTAATGAAATGAAGAAATTATCGGCATTAAATTTCTCAAAATCTACTTGTCGCTTGGCCTACCTTGGGCACAACGAGGCTCCCAAATTAAGACGCGAATTTATATTTCTTCAATAAGTGTTTAAATACTGCAAATACGTTTTCAGAATCTTTACTAACTTGGTTACCTTTTTGTTTTTCTTTCTTTTGATTCCCCTAAGGTTGGTTTACACATATTGGCATCATCAGCATATCACACTAGATCCAGAGGCCCTCCACCACCTCCTCCTCCAAGTGATCCGAAAAGCAAGAGAAAAGCTAAGATGGATGATATGAGTGGTGTCAGGAAAGACCCGCTACACATGCTGAGAATGTGGAAACCTCAGATGGTCGGAGTACTCCGGCACAAAATGATTTGGTCCTACGGTTGGAACAAAAGATATTAGAATTGCAAGGGGAGCTTGAGCAAGTCTGCAACTTGGAAAACCTTTCCCTCTAACTAAATGTCCAAGATATTAACCAACAAAATGCACAAAACCCAGTACCTCCTCAAAACACACCAAACCAACATCCGCAAAATCCTTCCGCACCCCACCAATACGCAACACCTCCTCAAAATCCTAATCCTTTAGCCATACCGACACCCCCTCAACACCAGCATCTACTGACTCAATATTTCCAAACCACTTACCATACTCCTCATAATACCCCACAGCCTATCCCCGATCCACAAAATTCAACTAATGATCACCACTACACTCAAACCACCGACATCCACCAAAACAACCCCATATACGTGGAAACCTTACCCCACTTCACTCAACCAACTTCATACACACCAGAATCCACCGAGAAGGACCTGCTCATTAAGAATATGGCAGAGGAGCTCAAGAATATCACAAGCCGAGTCCAAGGTGTTGAAGGAGGCAAAGGAATTGAAGGTCTGAATTATGAGGATCTATGCATTCAGCCAGATGTGGAACTGCTGGAGGGTTACAAACCTCCCAAGTTTGAGATGTTTGATGGAACATGTGACCCAAAGGTACATTGAGAACATACTGTGACAAGCTCGTGGGGGTTGGGAAGAATGAAAGAATTCACATGAAGCTATTCATGAGAAGCCTCATTGGGGACTCCCTATCTTGGTACATAAGTCAAAATCCCAAGAAATGGGCTAATTGGGTAAGCATGGCATCAGACTTCATGGATAGATTCAGGTTCAATACAGAAAATGCACCGGATGTATTCTACATACAGAACCTCAAGAAGAAACTGACAGAGACATTCCGCGAGTATGCTACTCGATGGAGGTCAGAAGTTGCAAAGGTCAGGCCGACATTAGAAGAAGAGCAGATGAACAAATTCTTTGTCAGGGACCAGGATCCACAATACTATGAGAGGTTAATGGTCATTGAGAATCACAAGTTCTCCGACATCATCAAACTCGTGGAAAGGATCGAAGAAGGGATTAAGAGCGGAATGGTAACAAATTTTGAGTCGTTTCAGGCCACGAACAAAGCATTGCAATCAGGAGGCATATCAAAGAAGAATGAGATAGGGGCAGTGATGGTAGACCAAGGTCCAAAGTCTCCACTCACATACCAAAAACCTCCACCCACATACCAACCTTCACCTCACAGATATCCTCAACCCTCTACCGCCTACCACACTTATAACAGCCAGCCAACCTATTATCATTCACCTCCAGCTCATCAAAATTAGCAAAAACCCAGACCCAATTTGATCGCAAACCACCCAAACAATACATCCCTATTGCTGAACCCATCGACCTACTATATGAAAGACTAAAGGCTGCTGCATATGTCACCCCATTACTACTGTGGCCATGGAAAACTCCTCCCAATGGGTCAACCCAAACAAAACATGTGCATACCACTCCGACATGAAGGGATATATTATTGATGAATGCTGCACTTTGAAAGACAAGATTCAGACGCTGATTGATACCAAAGTCATACAGGCAAATGAAGCCGTACCCAATGTCCGCAAAAATCCCCTCCCAGATTATAGGGGTGAAGGAGTAAACGTGATAGAAACTGATGAAGAATGGGATCCTGAAGGGTCAATTGGGCTTATTCAGGAAGGTGACGACCCTAAGAAACCTTCAGTCACACTTACTCCTATTGTGGTATAGATACAACCACCGGTCGAAGTTGAGGTAGCCGCATCAGCTTTGCTTGAAATAGAAGTGACAACACCTGCAACTACACCTACTCCATTTGAAGTAGAAGTAACCACACCCTTCACTGTGACGGTGGCATCCACACCGCCCTTCAATTCCAACGCCGCACCTTGGGATTATGTTTCCGAATCTAGGAGAAAAGGGAAAGAAAAAATGGAAGAGTCTGGTATTTCACAAGGGGTAACTAGAACTCGAAGGATATATACACCTGAAAATTTGGGAGCGACAAGTAAGGAAGCCGCTTCCAACAACCCATCATTGAAACTGGTCTAGATGATCTCTGAAGGAAAGTATAGGCAAGAGAATACTCTATTGTTGATCATCTGAACAAAACTCCCGCCAATATATCCATCCTGTCGCTGATAGAAATTTCTGAGGCGCATAGGAATGCTCTGATGAAAGTATTGAATGAAGCGTACATGCCCAAAAATATCACTAGCGGAGAAATGGCCAACATGGTGGCAAGTGCTGGAGAGCCACAAGATCACCTTCCACGAAGACGAGTTACCACCTGAAGATTGAGCCATAAGAGGGCACTGCACATCATACTGCAATGTGAGGATAAGTTCATTGCCATGGTTTTGATAGACGGTGGGTCCAACCTCAACATCTGTCCGCTGACAACTCTGAAAAGGTTGGGTAAGGGTTTGCATGAAATACAAGTAGGAACTATGAACGTGAAGTCATTCGACGGATCGCAAAGATCCATGATTGGGGAAACTAATTTATGCTTGAAGCTGGGTCCCACTTGGTTCAATGTTGAATTTCAACCGCTAGACATATCTGCCTCATACAACTTATTATTGGGACGACCTTGGATACACGCCGCTAGGGCTGTTGCATCTACTTTGCACTAGGCTGTGAAGTTTGAATGGAACCATCAGGAAGTGATCATCCATGGAGATGGGAGTAATCCTATTTACACCAATCAACCTTTTCCGGTTGTAGAGAATAGAAGGAAGTTGGGTGGAGAGACTTACCATCGCATTTAGCGTGTTAACGCGATAGAGAAGGATAAATGGCGGAGTAGTAAAATAGAGAGCATATTGGCATGGGCAGGGTATGAACCTCGTAAGGGGCTCGGTAAGAATCTCCAGGATATTGCCAAACCAATACAACTAAAATGTCACGACACAACCTTTNCCCACTTATGCAGCCAGTTCCGCATCTGAGTCAGACCTTTCATCAGGCCGATGCAATATGGGGATCAGAAGAAGAAGAAGCTTTGGCTTGGATAAGGAATCTGTTCTTAGAAGATGAAGATATGGATTGAAATGTGATAGTTGAGGAGGAGGAGGAAGAAGGCTTTATCATCAGACAATGGAGAGGGGAGCATCTCTCAAACACTAGACCGCTACACCATCAAGGGCCCGACGAGTCTCGGGGTAGCATGGCTGCTAGCATCATTTATTTTCTGAAAACAATTCTTCTTGGGCATTTTGTTTTTTTTAATAAAAAAATTAGTATTTCATTTCGAAAAACATTGTTTGAGTTATCGAAAATCGCGTTGTTTGACATTTTAATATTTACCAATGGCTTGATGTTTTATTATTACTATCTTTCATATCTTTCTCTCTACAACATTACTATTTCTTATCGATGAGCCAACGGCTGTGACATGTAATGAGACAACGTAACATAAAGATAGTGACTCGGAAGAGATAAAAGAAGAAGATGTGATACCTGAGGAAATTATCAGAGAAGTTGAGAATTTTGAGAATAAGCCCAAGTCCAACCTGGAGGAAACCGAAATAGTCAATTTGGGAGATTCCGAAACCATCAAAGAAACTCGCATAAGCATCCACTTGTCACCA
>ML282573.1:455-42887 GCA_005239495.1 Nicotiana undulata | reverse complement strand
TTTCCGATTAACTTTCAAATAAAGAAAGGGTGTTTAATTCCCATATTCTAAAAATTCCCCCCCCCCCCCCTTCCCAAAAGGAAACGAGTTTTCCCAATAATGTCAAGAACCCTGACCGATCCGAAAGGAGAAGGAAAAAGGGGGCGCAACAATGCCCGACGTGATTGTATGCATTAATGGAAAATAGTTCATCGGCACCAAGGTGACTAAATTTCTCGAAGATCATAATATCAAAAGGATCCTATCAAAACCTTTTCATCCCAGCGGGAACGGTCAAGCCGAATCAACCAGCAAAACCATCATCCAAAATCTTAAGAAGAGATTGACCGACGCCAAAGGGAAATGGAGGGAAATACTACCTGAAGTTTTATGGGCATACCGCACAACATCGAAATCCAGTATCGGAGCAACAACGTTCTCATTATTTTATGGCACCAAAGCTCTAATCTCGGTCGAGGTCGGAAAACCCAACATCAGGTTCTGATATGCAACAGAAGAGTCAAATAACGAGGCCATGAATACGAGCCTAGAACTGTTTGATGAAAGACGTGAAGCCTCCCTCATCCGATTGGCTTCCCAAAAATAGCGGATCGAAAGGTACTAATCGAAGAACCAATGTTCGACAATTTTACGTTGGGGACTTGGTGCTAAGAAAAGTCACCCTCAACACCCAAAATCCGAATGAAGCAAAGTTAGGTCCGCACTGAGAAGGACCATACCAGATTCTCGAAGTCACCGGAAAAGGATCCTACAAGCTTGAAATAGTGAACGGGGAACAACTATCGAGCAACTAGAACATATCACACCTAAAACGATACTACTGCTAAGGTATGTCTCCCCTTCCATTTTCAGTAACATTTTAAACTAACTCTTGCAGGTAGTCGACCAGAAACGACAATGGATTTTTCAACACGGAGTCCTTAGGTATGAAAGCACGCGTTGCACTCTTTTTTCCTTAGACCGGTATTGTCCCAAATGGGTTTTTCGGTGAGCTTTTTCATGAGGAAACCATGGATCGTACTAACGTAGAATAATTCAACAGTATCCGAGGCTCCTCTGTAATAAACCTCGAATACTGAGGGCATTGCCCTTGAATGTCAACTTTGTTGCGAGGAAATTACTTCACACGGGGTCTCCATAGGTGAAATTCGTAAGGGCCAAATGATCAAACGAACCATGCTCGCATAGGTTGCTCGAGCCCTTGCACAGAATATGTACACATGTATATTTTTCGCAAGAATAAAGAGAAGTATTTTTCCTTATCGATATCTCATGCCTTAGAAAGAGTTTCTCTACTTTACAATTACATACTTTCGATCTATTATGAAGACAAGATTAAGGGTCGATCATAACCAGAGTTCGGATAATCACCCCTTCACTCGGGGACTGCCGTCCGAAAAGTAAATTCGAACAAGATTGAATTATTGAAACATCAAGGTCATAAGACCTTTTAGGAAACCCTCAAATTTTAAAGGTTACGGCCACCCCACTCGGGGACTATTACTTCGTGCAAGCTCAAAGTAAAACAAGAAAATAAGCCCAACTGGTAGATCCCATACTAAGATGCTACAACCAAATTAACACGGTTCGGAGACGTCCGAATTCTGTAACAAAATAGGCCTTCAAATTCTTTCATAACCGGTTTAAAAGGCTACCCCCGACAAAGTCATAAAAGGCTTCGATAATATTGATCTTCAAAAACTTGAATGAATGCAAAAGTTGTTCAAACTCTCGAACGATTTCTTATTATTTCATGCTAAGGCATTCCAAGTTTTGTAAAAACGAATGATAAAACCTTTTTGAGCCGAAAAGGGTAGAAAGCCTTACAATCTTTTTACAAAGGCCGGATTGGCCAAATACAAAAATACAAAAGCCTAAGGGCTGCTTTCACTTCTAGTTTGAGAGATCATTCTCGCTCAACTAGAAAACCTAAGGGTTACCTTATTTCGAGTTCGACGGGCCCTCACTCGATCCTAAAGCCTAAATGCTATATTGATTCGGTTTCAAACAAATCGAATACGACTTCGTTATTTATAAGACATTTCGACTTTTGCAAAAGGGAAGAAAGGTTTTATGTATACTTCAGAAATTTGTTACAAAGGCAACACAACCCGATGAAAGTTCTTTACAACGGCCCGAAAACGGCCCCCGAAAAAAGTACAAAAGAGAAGAACAAAAAAATAATAAGTACTAAGAGGCTTGGTCTCCATCGGAAGCAACATCCCCGTCCTCAAGATCTTCTTGTTCAAACTCATAGGAGTCATCTTCGGGGAAGGCCAGCTTCTGAGCCCAGTTTTCTTCTCAGGCATGGTCAATCTCGGCCGCAATATTGAAGTCTTGGGCTTGATCATCCTCGAGGGCCTCCCTCCGTGCTTGCCAATTCGCATGATCGATCATGCTTCTATCTTTGGTCTGGATGGCCTCGACGTTGATTTAGAACTGGGCCACCTTTTCATCAGCGTTGATACCGGCCTTGGCCACCTCAAACTTAGCCTTCTCGAGTTTGTTGGCGGCTGAATCCAGCTGAGACTGAAGCTCTTTGATTTTATCGGTTGCACTGAGTCTTTCTCTTTCTCACCTCTAAGTCGAGTATCGGCAAAATCCAACTGAGCTTTGACAGTCTCTTTCACTGCGGCCAAGACATCAATGATTCCTTTAAAAACCTCGGCCTCGGCCCGTACATCATCCACCTGCTTGCTGAGCTAATCGATCTGCTCGAGCCTATGTCAGATATGCATAATTGGGTCATTAGTTTTTATCTCTAACTGGGCATCACTATCATGGAGAATTCGGAATAACTGTTCGTCTATGTCGGTGTGCTCCTCCCGAGATGCAACCAAATCGGCATGGAGTCTTTCACTGAGGAGCCTATAAGTATCACTATTCTTAGTAAGGCTCCGAACTTCGGCCTTGTGATCATCTCGAACTCTGACGAATGCTTCGTGGTGCAACATCGAAGCCTACAAGTAAAGAAAAAAGTGTTAAGGAAAATCTACATACAAAGAATGTAAGGGATAAAGTCTCGAAGGTTACCCGATTTAGTGCGTGTTGGGCTTTGTTGAACAAGCAAGCGGACCCCACGACATTCATCACCGCTTGGTCCTCTTCGGTCACCAAGCCTCTCAAATAGCTGGCGACCCCGTCCGAGGGGGAGGAGAGAAAATTCGAGCATCTTCAGGGATGGTCAGCATCAGATGCCATTTACGGTTAGGGTTGGCACTTGGGGCCGAAAATTGGTCTACCTGCCTTGAGTTCGATGGAGATCACGTGGACCACGGTGATGGTACCTTTCTCGGCACCGATAAGTCGCCAAAATCGGGGATCTCCTCGGAAGTAGTCGCGTCGAGCCCGTCAAAGAAGCCATGAAGATCGACCCACTGACCTTCCAGCATATTGGTCTCTCGAATCATGGAATTTGAAATGTGGGGGGAGTTAGAAATGTCGACCACCCCGAGCTCGACCTCAGGGACCTCTTTTGTTGTTTGGGGAGCCTTGCTTCGAGATTCTTCCTCCGCTGTATTTGCTGCGACGAGGCGACTTCTGGCTTAGGGATCTTGGTCGAAGCTCCTTTGTCGATTGCCTCTGGTTCTTAGGACTTCTGTACCGAGACTGTAGCTCGTGGACAAGTCACCAGCCCGGTTTCTTCTTATTGTTGTTCTTCTTCTTCGGACTCGTCCATTAGCCGGAGGACTGATTCCAAAGTTAAGGGAATAACATCTCCCTTGGGCTTGCGAGGCTTTCTTGCCGGTCTTTTATTTTCCCAACCCAAGAGACTCGGGGCCCTCTTCCTCGTTTTCTCCTTAGCCAGCTTTAGATTTGATGGTTGAGGAAGGATTTCTTCGTCACTGGAAAGAGGTCTCATCGCGACATCCTTCCCGAGACCTGAAAATAAAAGGAAGCAAGTTAGTTAAGAAAAGACTGAAATGACAAACACTAGAGAGCAGAAGTTTATCGTGGTTGTGAGCCTCCCATCAACCCTTGGAAAGATCCATCCAAGCGCGTGCAGAATAGGGCCTCTGAGATACCAGGCCCTCGACCCATCTTTTCAACTCCGGAACCGGGTCCAACATATGGGCCACAATGGCAATAACAAAATAAAAATAAACAAAGGTTGAAGGAAGTAAGAACGGCAAAACGGACATTCAAGGTAAAGACATTTACGACATGTCTTCCGCAGGGATCAGGTCTGATGTCCTTATTCGGACAAACATGCCTATCCAGTCATGATCGCAGGTCTCATCGATACTGGAGAACGAGGCTCTACTAGTACGGCGGGAGAGCTTAATCGGTCCTCAATAGATTAGGGGACTGTAAAGGCACATGAGATGATCGAGGGTAAAGGAGCATCCCTCGATCTTGCTAGTGAAGAAGCGGAGAAGGATGAGGATTCTCCAGAATGATGGGTGGATCTGGCCCAGGGTAACGTCGTACGTTTTGTAGAAGGCTACTATTACAGTATCCAAGGGGCTGAATGTAAAGGTAAGTGTAAACACGTAGATACCCCTCTACATATGTGGTGATAGATTCCTTAGGATAAGGAACGACCACGTCCTTATTCTCCCAGTTGCACTCCTCTTTTACCTTATCGAGGAGGCCCTCACTGATGGTGAACATGTACCTCGACATTGGTTCGCACCGGCCTTGCTCCGAGGGGGTCTTCTCCACCTTAAAATCGGCAACAATCGATCACCCCGCCGGAACGAATTCCTCAGGGTGGGGCTCCGCCGCAGCCGCATCGCCGGCAGAGCGCGATGAAGAATGAGTCACTTTTTGGGGCACAATTTTGGAAGTTTTTGCCATTTGTGAAGAGCAAATTAGAAAGCAAGGAAATTGATTAAGTTTCAACGAATTTGGATATGAAAATTGAGAAGTAAAGGACTATTTGAAAGCAAGAAGTAGGGGAGGCGTTAGTTGTAAAGGTTTGAATGAAAAAAGATTGAGGTTTTTATAGGTTGAATGCTACGGTTCAGAATCAAGTAGTGGCCGACCAACGCTTGACATGCGTTTAATGCATTGGTAATCGAACCAACGGGATGTTTCGTTTCTTACATCACGATCGAGATAGTCACTGACGTCATCGTCCCAAAAGATGGAGCTCAGGAACTCATGTCGTTTCTCATCATCCTATTTCTGATAAACGAGGGGACTGTCTGTATACGGTCAGAACGGGCCTGCCCTTCTTATGGATAACTGGGGTTGGATCATGACAGGCCACGGTTCGACCTCATATTGAATCGAGCCTCAATATGAAGTTAGGTTGCTGGACCCTTTAATCGAGGACTGGCCAAGGACGTTGATCGAGCGGAACGGAAACCGAGTGGGATCGAAGAGGGTTTACCTGGTCAAGTAACGCTAAGCCGAAATGCCCGAGATCGAGCGAGGATTTCGGCGGGAATCTCGGCACGTATCAAGTCGGGGACGGATAATCATCCAATCACAGAATTTCTTACTATATTTAGAATTGTACCATAAGTAAAACTCCTCTACTATATAAAGGGGATTCTAATCATTTCGTAATCATTACATTCACACAGAACAAAGCAATATATTAAATGTTCTCTCTTAAACTTTCAATACTCTGTTGCTCAATTCATAATTTCAATAACATACTCATTTGGTTCGAGGGTGACCTATCTCGAGGGCCAAAACCGCATATCATATTTGGTTTGCTCTATTTTTATTTACAGTCAATTTATAATATCAATTTACATATTTCTTAGTTTGTGCCAAATAAAATAACATATCCTTAAAACCACTTATAAATCTATTTGTTATCCATTTTTAAGGGTAAACAAATACCTCGATTGAAATTTGTCAATAGCTGGAATATAATTGCACCAATTACCCCTAAACACTCGAATTCGTCATGCACATAAATACCTTAATTATTTTTTTTGGCTAAGACAATAATAACATAATAAAGAAAAGAAGACGAACTTATCAGATAGGGTATATGACATCTGAAAGTGACCAAACAACTGCAACTGCAAATTGACCCACGAGCAGCGTAGTTGAAGATTTATGCTTTTGCCACTGCAGAATGTGTGCAATAAGTGGAGGAATGAAATACTTTTAAGTTAACAGTTAGTTGACGGAGTAGTAATAAACTTGGAAGGACGGAATCAAGATTTTCCTTTGAGGGAAAAATACAAGAAAAGAAAATTAAGAAAAAATTTGTAGACCCAAAGTTTTTAAATATTCAAATTTTACAACCAACATAATTTCCTGGAATTTCAGTTGTGGAATTTGAAGTTTCAGTATAATGACTACTATTTCAAAGACAGAGTCAAATAGTGACAAATGAAGGCTATTTCTGCATGTGAATATGTCACGGGCATATTATAATGCCCGTTTGTTGGCCCAACTTTCTCATTATATTGATTTGATGGTTTCCAACATTGGAGCTTATTGTAGAATTAGAAACATTTCCCTTTTGTTGTTGTTGCTCATTCCTTTGAATGTCCCTTCTCTTTTCGATTGCACGATTAGTTCAAAAGAGAACGCTATTAGCATAGGAAATGATTTATTGATTATCAAATCAAGAAGTCCATTTGTTTTTATATACGTAGTTAATTAGTACTAGTTAAAAAATGTTATAACCATAATGTTATGCCAATGTTGTATCAATAGCTTACTGCAGATCCGTTGTAGCATACGTATAACTACAATGTGTGATGAAGTTGATATTTGGACTTTTTCTCAGCAAGTAATATATCTGTTTACGTAATTAAACCTTCTATATATATTATTTCATTACATTACAGTAAGTGGTAGTTTAATTTAATAGTTCTTGCTGCCTTTTCAATTATTGATATGAGCGGCTTAGGTTTTGATGATTGACAAAGGAACACATGCGTGAACCAGGTATGGACACCGCACACAGCTTACGGTCAAAATTAAGCAAAAAACATGCACGTGCAAAGGATAAGTCACTACTAGAAATCTGCCAAAATCTGTCCAACACATATCGAACGACAGATGCGGAGCCAGAATTTGAAGTTTATGGGTTCGGGAATTTAGTCTTCTTAAGTCTATGGGTTCTAATTTAATAATTTATACATATTCAATAGATTTCTTAAGACAAATACATGGTTTATACAAAAACTACTGGGTTCGGCCGAACCCGGAGCCGAAAGGCTAGCTCCGCCTCTGTCGATCGAAGTCAGTCGGAAGAGAGGAAATCGACCGAAATCGGTCGGAAAATAACTAGATCGGTCGCAAAAGTCAAATAAAAAATTTTAACTAAAAAATACTGACCACTTTCGATCAGAAAAAGTGGTCCCACAATAAAGAAGCTGTGCTTTATCTGACACATATAAGTATTACAATCGATTTCGATCGGAAATGGGTCAATATTTGACCAAGTCATGGTCAGACTTGCATATTATCTACCAAAAAAAAAAATTGAATTAAAAAAATTCCCTTCCATTTCCTATATTTACTACTTATCTCATTCAAATATTTGTATTTATTTCAAACTATACTCGTAGACTTCTAGTTGGCTATGTACTTGTGACACATGACTTCTGGGATTGAGTTAGACTGTATTATATTATGGGTTTATTTTATTCTTCGTTAATAATTGTTATTATTATGTTTTGAACTGTTTAATTATTTAATTATTAACCAATATTGGCTTGCTTTGCAAGTGGATGTTAACCGCCATTATGATCCCAAATTGATATTCCGGGTCGTGACAGAAGAAGATAGGACGCCGGTCACGAAACAATTTAACTACTTAACCTTGTAACATGAACAAATAAGAATCCTCTTAATATCCAGATTCTATTTTGCGTTCTTCTTTGTATTTCTTCAACGAAAGCTCTTTGTTCTTTCCCATTTCATCGTTATTGTTTTCGTATCTTTTTTAATATGCTATACGTCACTTCAATGTTAGGGTTGTAGGAGTTAATTTGGGTGGTTGGGGAAAAAAATTTATTTTGTGACTCACACAATTGACATTAGTTGTATGAGACTTCTTTTGTGTCTCACAATTTTGTGGTCCCAGAATTTTGTGGACCCAGATGTTTAATATATGAGTTCACAAATGTGTGAGATAAAAAGAATCCTCACACAACTAATGTCACTTGTGTGAGGCACACCGTAAAATCACTCGTGGTTGGGGAAGGTCTCCATTATTCCCTATATTCAAACATGTACTACTCCCTCTCTTTCAAAAAGATTAGCACTATTTCCTTATTAGTCTGTTTCAAAGAGATTGTCATCTTTCAATATTGTCTTAACAAGAATTTATAGTCACACAAATGCTATGGCAGATATCAGACCGCAAGTTTCAAAAGTTTTATAGCCATACAAATGGTATGGCTTATTTAATACCACATATCTCAAAAGTTTTTCCTTCTTTATTAAAATTTGTGTCCAATCAAATTAAGACAATCTTTTTAAAAGTAAGGATTTATTATTTCATGGAGTTCTTAAGGTGTGTTTGTTATGCTTTTAATTGGCTTTTTCTTGCTAATAGAAGATGACAAAGAAATAAAGACAACGAAGAAAGGAAGAAGACGTACTGCTTACTGAACTCTGGCACAAGGCACTCGGCACATTATGATGGAGTTTTATTGATAAAATTTTTGAACTCCAGTATATTATGCTAAGTTTTTATTTCAGCTAAGGATAATTTTGTCTAATTTTTTTTTTGTATTGAATAATAGTAGTTATTTTTCAATCTCTATTCCCTGTCAACATTCTCAACCTACTAATGCTCTTCTCTTGTATCAATTTGGATTTACTTGTATACATTGGTTGTGTACGTTTTTATTTTAATTAACAGTATCATTGTATTTTAAATTCTTGTGGAATGTAAGTTATCTTTTCATATTATCAATCCGACTCTATAAATGATTACATGTAGTTAGTTTATACCACATAGATGTTCAACCCTATCAATTTATATGAAATATTTATTTAGAAGTGAGGTTTGAAAACATTAAGTTATATGAAGGCAAATACCTAGCAACGCACAAACTTTTTAAAAAAAATTGTAGTTCTCTTTTATAAGTGCAACAAACCAGAGACTATCAACTAATGTTGTTATTTCTCACCGTTCTCTAAACTATGATTCTGATAAGACGGAATTTAAAACATAATGAGCACTTTTTACATAAAATTCAATGCATTTGAGGTTATTCAAATCCAAAAATGAAATTTTGATAAGTTATCCTAAGAGCCAAAGCTCCTGAAATTTACAAGCTTACCACGTTATTTGTTGTTGTTGGTTTTAACTTTAAATCTATGTCAAAACAACTTGCAAATCTCTTAAACTACAATCAAAGGTAGTTAATGCAGTTACCTGCTTTTGATCTTCATCAATGAGTAAATACCCATATTTTTTAGAATCTCGTTCATCAAACCCAACTAATGAAATTTCTTCCATGTCCTTGATTTCTTCAAAGGTCATGTTCATCTTTTTCTCCTCAAATCTTGGAACAATCATTGTGTCCACTGTACAGATTATCTGAACAATCATAAAATTAAAAATAAAATAAAATAAAGGTACACTATGCATGCACCAATTATCAAAAAACTTAAAACACAATATAGTGGATTTCCAACTAACATGTTTAGACTTCCTTTTATAAAAAGCCTTGTGAGCTTTTCAGAGGAGAAGTGACAAATTATAACCAGCAGAATCTTGTTGTTCGAGCAAAATAGGGCAAATTTAGGCAGCCCTTCAGTCACCCTGCCCAAACTTCTAAAAAATTAATATTTTAACCTACAAACTTACAAAAATCATGAAAATCTTACAAAAAATAAGTGTTCTCCTTCCCAATTTATAATAAATTTTACATTAGTATATTTTCCGTATGGTTATTTCTCCTCCTTACAAGTCTTGTGTCCACTATATGAACTCAAATAGAATATTAGACGAGTATGGATTCAAAGTAGCTATGTTGTTTTTTTAAGTATATCTTGAAAGATCCATATAAAGGATCAACATGACTATATTAAAGAAGGCATGAAGATTCCATGTAGTGTGGCTAATAGATGATATTATCCAAAAACAAATGTGGCTATAGATGATGTACCTTAGTGCTCTTGCTTTTTGGTGAACAATCATTAATTCATCTGTATTTGGAGATAAATATTTATGTCTCTATAAACTGATAGCTAATTTTGCTTAAATCTCCATATCATAAAAATATTGCTTAAACATGTGCAAGTTTATATGTCCTCCTCACTTTTGCTGACTTTGTTGATGTTGTAGGATCTTTATCTCCTATACGGATAAGTTTTGAGGAAGGCAATGGTGATGCAGTACATGCAGAAGCTATGCGCAGTGCATTGAATGATGTGGCTTCTTCCAGTAAAAATAATCCCAACAGTCTAGATGGACATCATTTGAGGATGAAGCTGATGTCATGGACCAAGATGATGCAGGTTTAGTTTAATCTGTCTGTATACAACCCAAATATATGTTGGTTCATGTTTCTAACTCTTTTTGAGTGACTTTTGGTGAATTTCTTCAAGAATATTTCATGCTTTCAAGTTAGTATTGTTTAAATAATTTATTGAAATCCTAAAGCTTTCAAAATGCATACATAGTTACATACTAGGTAATTAAGCCTCAATACCAAAATAGTTGGGCCAGATATATACAAAGAGATTCATTTACCCACGTTTTTTGCACAAGAAATTAAATTTCATATTCTTTTTAAAAAATAAGACCCAGTAATCTTGCTTGTATAAAAAATTAAAAAATATTATCCGCACAGTAAACTCAATTACATAGAGTAACTCTATTATGTTTTACCTAGCCATTGCATATGGGACCATTGCAAATGCAAAAGAAATGGATTGGAAAGAAGCAAAGAGAAATAAAATTGTGAAATGTCCCTAATAATGTCAACTAATTCTCTTAATGGAAGGTAAGGAACTGTAGCGAACTAACAAGGATTAGGTTCTAATAAAGGGAAAAAATACCATAATGTGTATGTATTTGATGAAGTGGTGGAGATCTCTCTTGTAAGATCAAGTTTTAATGAAATTCTTGCAGTTTTTGGATTGTAACGACCCAACCGGTCATTTTGAGAGTATTAGCCCCGACCCATATCTACTGCTTCCTCTTTTTTATTTTATACTTATGTGACTTGTCGGGAGGATTTGTTTTTGGTTTTAAAATAAAAAGGGACACTTAGTCCCTAAAATGGAAGTTTAAGTTCTAAAATTTTGACCGTAGTTGGAATTGTGTGAAGACGACTCCGGAATGGAGTTTCATCGGTTCCGTTAGCTCCGTTGGGGATTTTGAACTCAGGAGCGTGTCTGGATTGTGATTTAGATGTATGTAATTTGAAGTTCATAAATCTTAAATTGGGGTGTGATTCATGTTTTTAACGTTGTTTGATGTGATTTAAAGGCTAAACTAAGTTCGTATGATATTTTAGGACTTGTTGGTATATTCGGTTGAGGTATCGGTGGCCTCGGATGTGTTTCAGATCATTATCAGATTCATTTTGGAATTAAAGAAATAGCTGATATTGGGTTGTTTTTGGTGTCATCGTACATGCGGTGTGATTGGCCACAAGTGAGAGCTTGCAGAAGCGAGCGGGAGATCGCAGAAGCGAGCAGGAGATCACAGATGCAGGGATGATAGGGATGGCCAGTGGTCGCAGGTGCGAAGTGTAAGTCGCAGAAGCAGAGCCGCTTCTGCGAAAGTGTGATCCTAGAAGCGGAATAGGCGCGGAAGTTGAGATGGCCAAGTTTCTCGCAGAAGCGTACGTTTGAGCGCAGAAGCGCGTCCGCGGATGCATAGGGGTTAAGCGCAAGTGCGCTACCTAGGAGTTTAATTGAACTTTGCAGGTGCGGAGTGTCACGACCCAAATTTCCCTCCGTTGGGTATCTTGATGGCACCTAGACTTAGGGACTAGGTAAGCCTAACAGTTAATGAATAACAACAATAATAATAAAAACAAAAAAAAAACTAACATTCTCGATATAGAATCTCAACAGAATGTACAAACTTTCCCAAAATCGGTAATACAAATCATAAGCTCTACGAATCTTCTACAACTTCTAAATATAACTGTTTGAAAATAAATACAACAGTATATGAATAATAAATACAAAGAATTTGACTCTGAAGCTTGCGAATGCACCAGCAGGTTACCTTGAGTCTCTCGACAATGATCCATGCAGCTACTAACAATCAATACCTGGATCTGTGCAAACAAAAATGCACAGAAGTTATCATGACCCAAATTTCCCTCTGTTGGGTATCGTGATGGCACCTAGTCTTAGGGACTAGGTAAGTCTAACATTTAGAACAATAATAATAATAATAATAAAAGAACCTTAACAGTTTCGATAAAGAGATCTTGACCGAATTTACAAAGTTTTCCCAAAATCGATAATACAAGTCATAAGCTCTACGAATATTTTACAACTTCTAAATACCTCTGTTCGGAAATAAATACAACAGTGTATGAATACTACTTATAAGAAGGTGACTCTGAAGCCTGCAAATGCAGCAACAGGTTACCTTGAGTCTCCCCGTTAATGGTTCATGCGGTTAAAAATCAATGCCTGGATCTGTGCAACAAAAATGGACAGAAGAGTAGTATGAGCACACCATAGCGGTGCCCAGTAAGTATCAAGACTAACCTCGGTGGAGTAGTGACGAGGACTAATCAAGACACCACTTGTATACAAAAATAACTGACATGAATATAGAAGTAACCGAACACTACATCTATCTAAGAATTTATGGGATAATTTACAACAATGACAATATAATGCGGAAGGAAATTACAGAAAAACAACCACGAAACAACATAAAATGCACAGAAAGAGGGACAACAAAACAAGCCAAACTAGAAGTAAACACAGTACAATAGAGAACTCCACAACTCAACTCTACGTATCTTTACTCACATCGAGCCTTAGCCATTAAATTCCCTAAATTGGTGGAAACCCTTAAACAACAGATCATATGAAAAGCTTTGCGAAAATCATTTAATGTAGAAAGATTTCTTTTGAAAACATACTTTCTCCAATATATATATATATATATATATATATATATATATATATGCACTAGAGAGAATTACGTAAAACATAGTTTTCTTTCAAAATACGAAGTTTCCAAAGATAATTTCCCAATAAAACACTTCCAAGAATCATTTCATGCAAGACTAGTGCTTTTCAAATGTACCTTTGATGTGAAAGCCTTCAGATATAATCATTTCGAAACCATTAGTTTTCAATAATACTTTTCAGTAAAATCTCGTAATCATAATCTCCTCAAGGTAAATCTATCGGAACTCAGTCCGTACTCAAAACTTGTCTTGTTAATAAATGTAGTAAGCGATCAGTGTGAATTTCTGGATTTAAACAACGGAATATTAAACTCTCAAACAAATGCAGTAAATATCAAACAAGGACACAGAAAAATATAATGCAAAGACAAGTGCACGGCATGTCCCCTCGTGCTAAGATAAATAATCACTCGGCACGGAATGTCCCCTCGTGCATAACCTCACAATCACTCGGCACGGAATGTCCCCTCGTGCATAACCTCACAATCACTCGGCACGAATGTCCCCTCGAGCATAAATAAATAAATAAACACTCGGCACGGAATGTCCCCTCGTGCATAAATAAATAAACACTCGGCACGGAATGTCCCATCGTGCATAAATAAATAAACAAACAACAAATTGACGAAGAAAATCAACAATAGAAACCATAAATCACAACGTCCCAGCAAGAAAATCAACAATGCACCCAATATCATAACAGCACAAACAATAATAGAAAACACACCATCCCGGCAAGGGAGTCAACAATGAAAACAACACCATCCCGGCAAGGGAAAACAGCTATAACCAATCTCACCTAAGAAATTAACTTTACGAAATAAACTCAACTTAAACGAAGGTCCAGAAATAGGCAACATCAAGGAAACATCCACAACATAAATGTTTATCAGCTGACCCAAGTAGCACATAAAGGAGGAATCATAGGAATTACAATGTAAGACTCACGAGCATGCTTTACACCAACGAATGGATGTTCTCCTACGGCTAAGCAACTATTAAACTAGATAACACTAATATAGTCCATTTGACAGTTTTAGGAAGCAAGTATGGCATAAAGATAAGAGCAGTAAAATATTCAGTTAAGTCAATTAGGATCAAATAATCAACGAAGGAGTCCAAAAGTAAGTAATTCTGATTTAAGCAGGAAATAATGAAATTAACAACCAAGGATTCAAATGTAACAATTGTAACTCATACACAGGTAACATAAGAACCTATGAACCCTAAAAAGGCCAACCTATTAGCAAATAAGTCCGTGTACGCACTCGTCACCTCGTATACACGGACTACAATCAACAAAGAAGACTCAACCCTAAGGGGTAGCTCCCCCACACAAGGTTAGGCAAGATACTTACCTCAAGGACGACAACCGGGTACTCAAAAATAGACCTCTCGGCCGGAAAGACCTCCAGACGGCTCAACTCCACTAAAACAACTTCAAAATGCACATAAAACGTATAAGGAGCTATTCCGAATAATAAAGTCTCAATCTTTACAAAGATATAAAAATCGACCCAAAGGTCGACCCCCGGGACCGCACATCGGAACCCGTCAAATTTTACAAAATACGATTACCCATTCCGATACGAGTTCAACCATACAAATTTTGACGAATTCCGATAGCATTTGGTCCTTCAAATCACGATTTTTAATTTTTTAGAAATTTTCTTTCAAAACCCACAATTTCCTCAACCCAAAACACAAATTAAATGATAAAAACAAGAACTAATTCGTGGAATATATTTAATTCTAGTGAAAGAACACTTACCCATTCGATTTGTGTGAAAAACCCTCAAAGGATTGCCCAAACTCGAGCTCTAGAAGTCAAAATATGTTTAAAATGGCTTAACCCTTGTTATATTACTTCTGCCCAGGTAGTTACTCATCGTGATCGCGGAAAAGGCTTCGCGATCGCGAAGTACAAAAATTTCCAGCCAAAATTTTTCTCTTCGCGATCGCGAAGAACAAATGCCCAGTTCTTCCGGACAGCCTCTAGAATAATGGACATAACGTTTTGTACAAACCTCCAAATTGCAAATGGTTTGACTTTTTAAAAGCTAGACACCAAGGTCTACAACCTTTATTCTTTGCTCATCTCCCAATTCCATATATATTTGGAGATAAAAGTTGCTAAAGTCAGTCCTATGCAACACAATGCGATTTCCAAACACTTCCTGGACATGTTTTAGTGTATCAACCATAACCCTTTGTACACAACTCCAAATGCCAAATGCTTTGAGTTTCTGAAAACTAGACTCAAAGGGATACACTTTCAGTTTTGGATCATCTCCAAATTCCTTATATATTTCAAGATACAAGCTTCCAAAGTCGAGTCAGTGCAGTAGAACATTTCCTCTACGCGATCGCGAAAGGCCTTCTGCGATCGCGATTCACTAGCCCATTTCTCTCATTTTACTCATCGCGATCGCGACCAATTCCCCGCGATCACGTAGCACACTGCTGTTGTAACGACCCGACCGGTCATTTTGCGTATTCGGACCTTGTTCCCTTAAATAAGACTTCCCGTAGCGGCTTATCGTGATTTGTGACTTGCGGGGACGGGTGGTTCGGGATTTGGAAGTGTTTAGAATAGTATAGGAACACTTGGTTCCTTAAGGTTGGCTTTTAAATCCAAGTTTGACTTCGGTCAACATTTTGAGTAAACGACCCCGGAATCGAGTTTCGACGATTCCAGTAGCTTCGCATGATGATTTCGGACTTGTATGTATGTCCGGAATGGGTTTTGGATGACCCGGGAGCGTTTCGACGCCAAATAGCGAAATGGAGTTTCCTTAAGTTTGAAATTCAGTTTGGAACGTGATTTTATGTTATCGAGGTCCGAACGGAATTTCGAGATCGGGAATAGTTCCGTTATGTCATTCATGACTTGCCTGCAAAATTTGGTGTCATTCCGAGTGGTATAGGTCGGTTCGACGCATTGAAACCGAATTCAAAAACTTAGAAATTCTTAAGTTTGATCCTAGGGGTTTTGAGGGGTGATTTTGAGATTTAGCGTTGTTTCGGGTGTTCCGAAGGCTCGAGTGAGTCCGTATTATGATTTAGGACTTGTTGGTATGATTGGACGGGGGCTCGGCTGGGCCCACGTACCTCTCGGACACCACACGAGGCCAAAAACTAGTTGAAAATGCAGCTGGTGCACCTGGTCTGATGTGACCGCAGGTACGGTTGCCCAGCCGCATGTGCGGGACCGCTCCTGCGGTCCCAGCCTCGCAGGTGCGGAGATTCCGCAGGTGCGGATTTAATTCCGCAGGAGCAAAACCGCAAGTGCGGGCCCAGTCCTTCCCGTCCAACTCCGCAGGTGCGAGCCCCAACTCGCAGGCGCGAGACCGCAGGTGCGGTCCTCGAGCCGCAGGTGCGAAACCCCTGTAGGCCAGGCAGTGCATTTTCACTTAAACACGGGATTTCCTTCATTCCTTTCATTTTACACCTCCATTGAAGACTTGAAAGCTTGGGAAGGACTCTCCACCACCTAGCTACTAAGAGGTAAGTAAATTCTATTTAAATGTTAGATTATTACACCAAAACTTAGGTAGATTAACATCTAAATAGTGAAAATCATAGGGGTTAGAGTGAAAACCTAGGGTTGACGAACTTTAGGGAATTTCATCACTTTTCTACCATGCAATTACACAAGAATTATATATTATTGATCCTTAGGCTATGGGTGAGTGTTATCTTCAAAATTTTCGGAATCCGAGCATGTGGGCCTCGGGGTGTATTTTGAGATTTTTTCAAGAATAGTGAATTTACTAAATAAGTAGGAGAATTTCCATACTTTGAGCATACATTGACATATTTATATACCATTTGACTAGTTTCGAGTCCTCGGGTGTAAGATTTTGAGTTTCGAGCGCGTTCTTGACCGGGAAGTAGGTTCTACGCGAGGTGAGTCTTCTTTCCAACCTTGTAAGAGGGAATTGTCCCCATAGGTAAATGTAAACGATTGAATTGTCCTTATTTGCGGGGGCTACGTACGCGCAAAGTGACGAGAGTTCGTGCGTAGCTACTACTCTGTTGTGTCGGGTAGAATTTAGGATTTCACAAGCATGCCTCTATGTGCCTTACCTGTATCTTTACATGTGTTCCTGGTTGCTTATTATCCTTGAAATTGACATGAGAATTTCGGAAGCTATGTGTAAGTTTAAGTGCTTAAATCCCTGAATTTAAGAATAATCCATGATAAATTCCTGAATTTCATGATAATTCTGTGTATGTCTACGGGCACCTGTGTCGCATGTATAATTCGCGAGCGGGGTAGCCTTATATTTATGTCAACCGCGTCACATGATCGATTCACGAGCGGGGTAATAGATGCATCTATGGTTCTTGCCGCTCGACCCTCGGCAGTGCACATTTAAATTTCTGCGTCGCTTCGGCCATACGCCTCGGCATATTATATGCTATGTGCTTGATTGAGAGTCTTATTATTATTCTTACCAATTCAATTATTCTGTGGGAAAGAAACTTGTGATTTTTATTAAATATTATTGCTTGGCCCTTGCAGGTAGAATGTTATCTTTATATACTGATGCTCCATGTCTACTTGCTTTCCATAAATGTTATTCCTGTCTAGATTCATTAAATCATATTATTGATAACGACCCTAGTGAGTAACACGTCTACCTCTCGTCACTACTTCTTCGAGTTTAGACGGGATACTCACTGGGTACATATTTGTTTATATGTACTCATGCTACACTTCTGTACTTAATTGTACAGGTTCTGAGGTTGTTGCACCTGGTCACCATTCGGGTGTTCGTCACTGAGAGTACTACCGGGATTTGACTACACGGTGAGCTGCTCTTCCTGGCATTTCCCCAGCAGCACTGTGGAGTTTCCATTATTGTTGCATATCCTGTCTACCCTTCCAGGCAGTTGTACATTTATTTTGTCTACTTGTATATTCCACTAGTCGCCTGTGGACTTGTGACACTAGGTCTTGGCACACGTAGTTGATTTATTAGCGTTTTGCTACTCTGTTATGCTGGAAGATGATTTTGAGTTACTTTAAATCAACTTGCTTCACTTCATCACTTTTATCAAAGGACTGCTTAATTTAAAACTGGACAAGTATTGGAACATCTCATTTAATTTAAGAAATTTCGTTAGCATTACTAGTGTTGGCTTGCCTGACTTCGGCGTTGGGCGCCATCACGACCTGAATAGGAATTTGGGTCGTGACAGCTGTAGCCAAAAACCAGCAGCTATAAATGGCCTAGAAATCTGAAACCACCCCGAAACTCACTCGAGCCCCTGGGGACCCCGTCCGAACGTGCTTACAAGTCTCAAAACATATCACGGACTTAGTCGAGGCCTCAAATCACATCAAACAACGCTAAAAGCACGAATCGCACTCCTATTCAAGCTTTATGAACTTTAGAACTTTAAACTTCTATATTCGATGTCGAAACCTATCAAATCACATCTGATTGACCTCAAATTTTGCACACAAGTCATATTCAACATTACGGACCTGCTCCAACTCTCGGAATCACATTCCGACCCCGATATCAAAATTTCCACTTCCGGTCGGATTTCTCAAAAACCTTCAAATTTCTATATTTAGCCAAATGACTTCAAAATAACCTATGAACATCCGAATTCACTTCCGATCGCGCTCCCAACTCCAGAATTACCATACGGAGCTATTCCCAGGCTGAGAATCCCAAACGAACATCTATATCACTGAAATGCCTTTCAACCCAGATTTATGAAATTCTTCTAAAATGCTATCTTCCATAACATACGACGAAACACTCCCGGGTTATCCAAATCCCGGTCCGAACATACGCCCAAGTCTGAAATCATCATACGAACCTGCTGGAACCTTCAAATCCTGAATCGGAGGTCGTTTACCCACAACTCCAATCTTAGTTGATTCTTCCAACTTAAGGCTTTCGAAATGAGAATTCGTTTCTTTCCAATTCGACTCTGGATTATCCGGTAACTGAATCTAACCACCCACGCAGGTCGATATACACAATGTGAAGTTGTTCATGAACTTACGCCACCGAACAGAGATGAAATCCTCAAAACGACCGGTCGGGTCGTTACAGAAGTGTAGTATGAGCACACCACAATGGTGCCTAGTAAGTATCAAGACTAACCCCGATGAAGTAGTGACGAGGACTAGTCAAGACACCACTGGTCTAAAAAGATAACTGACATGAATATAGAAATGACTTCCAATTATCATTTTATGCAAGACGAATGCCTTTAAAATATACCTTCGATGTAAAAGTCATTAAAATGTAATCATTTCGAAAACCATATTCTTTTCAATAATACTTTTCAAATAAATCAAGTAATCATAATCTGCTCAAGATAAATCAACCAGAACTCAGTCTGTAACTCAAAACTTGCCATACAGTACAAGAGGAACATCAAGTCATTTTCAAAAAATGCATTAAGGGATTAGTATGAATATCCAAATTAGAACAACGGAATATTAACTCTTAAACAAGCGTAGTAAATATCAAACAGGAACAACAGAAATAATGAAGCAAAGACAAGTGCACTGCATCACCCTTCTTGCTTTTACTCTCATCCTCACAATAAATAAATAGAAACGGCACGGCATGTCCCCTCGTGCTAAAGATCATAATCATGGCACGGAATGTCTCCTCGTGCTAAATAACATAAACATGGCACGGAATGTCCCCTCGTGCTAAATAACATAAACATGGCACGGAATGTCCCCTCGTGCTAAATAACATAAACATGGCACGGAATGTCCCCTCGTGCTAAACAACATAAACATGGCACAGATTGTCCCCTCGTGCTAAATAACATAAACATGGCACGAAATGTCCCCAGTGCTAAATAACATAAACATGGCACGGAATGTCCCCTCGTGCTAAATAACATAAACATGGCACGGAATGTCCTCTCGTGCTAAATAACATAAACATGGCACGTAATGTCCCCTCATGCTAAATAACATAAACATGGCACAGAATGTCTCCTCCTGTTAAATAACGTAAACATGGCACGGAATGTCCCCTCGTGCTAAATAGCATAAACAACAGTTTGACAAGGAAAATCAACAATAAGAACCATAAATCACAACATCTTGGCAAGGGAGCCAACAATACAAATAATATCATTAACAACATAAGCGATAATAGAAACACATATCATCCCGCCAAAGGAGTCAACAATGAAAACAACATCATTCCGGCAGGGGAAACAGCTATAACCAATCTCGCCTAAACGATTAACTTCGCGGAATAAAACTCAGCTAAAACAAAGGCCCAGTAATGAGCAACATCAAAGAAATATCAACAACGTAAATGTTTCTCGACTAGACCCAAGTAGCACATAAGGGAAAATCATATAATCACAATGTAAGATTCAGGGCATGCTTCACACCAACGAACGGATGTTCTAACTACGGCTAAATAACTATAAAGCTAGATAACACTAATATAGTCAATTTGGCAGTTTTAGAAAGAAAATATAGCATGAAGATAAGAGCGGTAAAATAACCAGTTAAGTCAATTAAGATCAAATCGCCAAAGAAGGAATCCAAAAGCAAGTAATTCTAATTTAAGTAAAAAGGATGAAATTAACAACCAAGGATTCAAATGTAACAATTACAACTCGTACATAGATAACATAAGAACCTACGAATCCTAAAAGGCCAATCTATTAGCAAATAAGTCCGAGTACGCACTCTTCACCTCGCATACACGGACTACAATCAACAAGGAAGACTCAATCCTAAGGGGTAGTTCCCCCACACAAGGTTAGGCAAGATACTTACCTCAAGGACGACAACCTGGTACTCAAAAATGGACTTCTCAGGCGTAAAGACCTCCGGACGGCTCAAAATCGACTAAAACAACTTCAAAATACACATAAAACGTATAAGGAACTATTCCAAACAATAAAGTTTCAATCTTTACAAAATTATAAAAATCGACCCAAAAGTCGACCACCGGGCCCGCACCTTGGAACCCAACAAATTTTACAAAATCCGATTACCCATTCCGATACGAGTTCACCCATACTAGATTTATCAAATTCCGATGTTGTTTGGTCCTTCAAATAATGATTTTTCATTTAGAAGTTTTCTTTGAAATCCCACAATCTCTTCAACCCAAAACACAAATTAAATGATAAAAACAAGAACTAATTCATGAAATATAACAATTCTAGTGGAAGAACACTTAACCATTTGATTTGTGTGAAAAACCCTTCAAATATCGCCAAGAACCGAGCTCTAGAAGTCAAAATATGATAATAATGGCCTAACCCTCGATTTTGGAATATAATCTGTTCTGCCCAGATTTTTTTTAATGAATCGCGATCGCGGGAGTATACATGCGATCGCGTAGAAGAAATATTTTTGCTGGACAAAAGTGTTCTATGCGATCGCATATAAGGAAGAAAAGGATTGCTGGCCCATGTGATACGCGATCGCGAGTTAGATAATGCGATCGCATAAGGGAAAGCGAACGCTGGGCCTGGGGCTACCCTATGCGGTCGCGATGGAAGGTGTGCGACCGCATTTAAGAAAAGGGTTGGCCTCCGCGATCGCGTACAGAAAGTTGCGAACACATAGAGGAAAACTGGGCATATCAAATTAACACGATGCGATCGCGACTAAGCCTATGCGATCGCATAAAAGGGATATACAACAAACATATGACAACAGTGGAAAGTGAGGAAAAATCGATCCGAAACCTATCCAAAACACAACCGAGGCCCCCGGAACCCCGTCCAACCACACACACAAGTCATATAACCTAACACGGACTCTCTCTAGGTTTCAAAACACATAAAATAACACTAAAACGACGAATCAACCCAAAACTCAAACTTATGAATTTTAAAAACTTCAAATATCAAGACTCGTGTCGAAACCTACCAATCCAACCCGGAATGACGCCAAATTTTGCAGACACGTCAAAAATAACACAACGGACCTACATCCATTCCCGGAATTCCATTCCGAGCCAGATATCAAAATTTCACCTATCGGCCGAAATCGCAGAAATTCTAAGTTTCGCCAAAATACCTCAAATCACTCTACGGACCTCCAAAACCAATTCCGGACACGCGCCTAAGTCCAAAATCATCATAAGAAACTGTTGGCATCAACCAAAACTCATTCCGAGGCCGTTTACACAAAATTCAAACCTCCGGTCAACGTTCATCACTTAAGCTTCCAAAACTGAAATATTTCTCCCAATTCGACTTTGGATTATCCGGTAACGGAATCTAACCACGCACGCAGGTCGATATACACAACGTGAAGCTGTTTATGACCTTACACCACCAAACGGAGCTTAAATACCCGAAACGACCGGTCGGGTCGTTACATTCTCCCCCTCTTAAACAAACGTTCGTCCTCGAACGTGCCAAGATTCACCTTGAACTCATCCTATCACTGATTGTATAATTCTAACACATACCCGCGGGTGATCCCACGTCGCCCAAACCCACATAAGCCCGACGAAACAATCACAACTGCAATATAGCCTTCACATCACTACCGATAAGCCTCATACCTCAATTTCTCGCCTTCTACTCATTTCTCAAAGAGACCCGATTCTAAATCCATATCCGACATTAGCCTCAACCAGCTGCCTCAACTCATGAATACACCCATAAGGCACAACCACACAACTTAGCACATCACACATAGTCTCAAATAATACTTTTGATCACAATAGTTTCCCGAAATCAACTCAACATTGGCAATTAGCCTCACATCTGAAAGAACTCTTTTTCCAAACCACGTAGTACGGATAATGATGCAATTAAATACGAAGACCTCATTATTAGGCACCCGAATCACCGAGCCACAACCAACACTACCGGGCACACATCCCGCAATCTAAACTAAAGAAACACATAACGAAATGACTAATTATGAAAATAAAAACATATAAAGGAACTATCAAACAAGCCCATAGGAATATATCTTCATCAATACTGATTTACCAAAAGCAATATAACAAGGAAGAAGCAAAGCATATGAACAATTCACAAGGATTCCATCCGAATATAATTTCCACCGCGGTACTCAACCCGGTTCAAACATATCGAATCACAATTATCACGAGGACCTCGCCCTCAACTCTGAATCACATACCAAAAATATATCACACCAATTGAAATTCCCCCACTAATTCATCTCAGCGGATAAAATCACAACGCCAACTGAACTCACATCTTGATGGAGTATCAAATAACAACTCGTAAACAAAATACTCAGGAAAATCACATAAAGCTTACCACGAAGAACAACAAGGACTCCCTTCCAGTTTCACTAGTATCACGAATGAATAAAACAACAATAGACACGGCTACTACTCATAGATTCTCCCAACAAGAGCAAACACAAAATGGACCGCAAAACATGAAACTCACCCATACATGAAACAACAAATAAGGGAACTCATCCCGACCAGCAGAACTATAATGAAATACAATTGGTGCTCCTTTGTAACACATCAAAACATACCTGAGTGATGATATTTGGCACAACGGCCTATAGTTTACTATATGAAATACATCAATGGGTCGGTCCTCCCCCTCTTGGGCGCCCTCCACTCATCTGAATACCCTGATATATCACACCTACCTGAATCCTGGAACAATCTCTTACCTTGTGGCTAACATCTCCACACTGAAAACAATCTCTCTGCCGACGTGGTTTTGGAAAACATACAATACGAATCCTCTAAGACCCATGAGTACCTGAAAACCCCCATGTGAAGCTGGTAATGCAAACCGAACTAGTTGACCAAAAATTCTCTACCATGTCGTACCTTGCCTCCATAATACGGACCAGTACTCCTCCGATCCACGAGTCCTCATTGCCTCCCTGAACTCTCTCCCTGATCTTGTCTGTCCTCTCGCTCCCGGTCCCACATGCTCTCTAACCAGCGAGCGATCCCTACTACCTACTGAAACGAGGCATCCTACTCTAACTTTCGGGTCCCACTGAACCGAATATCATGCCTGAATCTCTCAATGACTCTACAGACTCATCTCCTAACTGAAGCAACCAAGCGAGGTATATATCTAGCCAACTCAATGAATCTAACTGCATGCTCCAATAGTGACATAGCGCCCTAACGCAACTGCTCAAACTCCGCGCGCCGTACATCTCGGAGGAACTGGAGTGTGAACTCTCTCAAAAGTATCTCTGAAACCTGAATCCACGCAAGTGAAGCTGACTCGGCCAGGCTACCCCAACTCATATGCCCGCCATTACTGACAAACCGCTCCTCTGAACTAAGACGTGACAAAAATAACCTCGCTCGTCCCCACAATACCCGAAGTACAAAAAATATAGTGACACTCCTCCCTGAAACCTTGGGCACCATCTCTCGCCCATCCACTGAAAGATAGGAGGGTGGTACTTCCAGTACTTCTAAATTCCAAGGTGCCCTACCTCTGATGATGTTGCCCTAACCAGGGTCTGAGCTGAAACCACATGTTGTGTTGCCATGACAACTGAAACCTGACCAATATGATCTTGCTGCTCTGGAGTGTAGACGGTGGGAGTCTAAACTCTTCCCCTGATCCGTGGGTAGCTGGTGCACTAGAATCAACCCTGCCTGAGTCAATGTACCAATTATACTCGAAAACTATGCCCAGACCTCCTAAAGTCTGGGGTAGCAACAGGCACCTCCAGTACCTGTCCCCCAACCAGAACTACTGGTGACTCCTCAACAGCTGCTCTGGTAGGCATCTTAACTGCGGCACGTGCTCCTCGTTGGCCTCTGTCTCTGACCCTTGCGACATTTGCTTCGGGGTAACCTCATCAGCAGTCGCAGTTCGTGTCCTCACCATCGGTGATAGAATGGAACGATAATTTCAAACCTCAAGATCAATGAATTCGCACGATAGGAATGAAGGAAGTGAAATTGTCCTAATAGTTCTGTAGCCTCTCGAAGATAAGTACAGACGTCTCCGTACTGATCCGCAAGACTCTACTAAACTCGCTTATGACTCGTAGCACCTATGAACCTAGAGCTCTGATACCAACTTGTCACGACCCAAATTTCCCTCTATTGGGTATTGTGATGGCACCTAGTCTTAGGGACTAGGTAAGCCTAGAATTTACTGAATAACAACAATAATAAAAAATAATAAAAAACTAACATTCTCAATATAGAATCTCAACAGAATGTACAAACATTCCCAAAACCAGTAATACAAGCCATAAGCTCTACGAATCTTCTACAACTTCTAAATACAACTGTTTGGAAATAAATATAACAGTGTATGAATAATAAATACAAAGAAGGTGACTCCGAAGCATGCGAACGCAGCAGCAGGTTACCTTGAGTCTCTCAACAATAATCCATGCAGGTACTAACAATCAACACCTGGATCTGTGCAAACAAAAATGCACAGAAGTGTAGTATGAGCACACCACAGCGGTGCCCAGTAAGTATCAAAACAAACCCCAATGAAGTAGTGACGAGGACTAGTCAAGACACCACTGGTCTAACAAGATAACTGACATGAATATTGAAATAGCCGAACACCACATCTATCTACGACTTCACGGAATAATTTACACCAATGATAATATAATGCGAAAGGAAATTACAGAAATTAACCAGCGGAACAACAAGAAAATACACAGAAAGATGAACAGCAAAACAAGCCAAACCGGAAGAAGACACGACACAATAGAGAACACAAATAACTCAACTATGTGCCCGTTTATTCACATCGGGCCTTAGCCATTAAAATCAATAAACTGGTGGAAACCTTTAAACAGCAGTTCATATTGAAAACTTTGAAATTATGATCATTTCAGTATAGAAAGATCTGCTTTGAAAACATACTTTCTCTAAATGTATATAAGTATATCTAATAGAGTGAAAATACCCAATACATAGTTTCGTTCAAAATACGAACTTTCCAACGATGTTTTTCCCACTAAATGACTTCCAATTATCATATTATGCAAGACGAATGCCTTTCAAATATACCTTTGATGTAAAAGTCATTCAAATGTAATCATTTCGAAAACCATATTCTTTTTAATAATACTTTTCAAATAAATCTAGTAATCATAATCTCCTCAAGATAAATCTACCGGAACTCAGTCCGTAACTCAAACCTTGCCATACAGTACAAGAGGAACATCAAGTCATTTTCAATAAATGCACTAAGGGATCAATATGAATATCCAAATTAGAACAACGGAATATTAACTCTTAACAAGTGCAGTAAATATCAAACAGGAAAAATGGAAATAATGATGCAAAGCCAAGTGCACGGCATCACCCTTTGTGCTTTTACTCTCATCCTCACAATAAATAACTAGAAACGGCACGGCATGTCCGCTCGTGCTAAAGATCATAAACATGGCACGGAATGTCCCCTCGTGAATAATAACATAGGAGATCAGTATGAATATCCAAATTAGAACAACGGAATATTAACTCTTAACAAGTGCAATAAATATCAAGCAAGAACAACGGAAATAATGATGCAAAGACAAGTGCACGACATCACCCTTCGTGCTTTTACTCTCATCCTCACAATAAATAAATAGAAACGGCACAGCATGTCCCCTCGTGCTAAAGATAATAAACATGGCACGGAATGTATCCTCGTGAATAATAACATAAACATGGCACGGAATGTCCCCTCGTGCTAAACAACATAAACATGGCACGGAATGTCCCCTCGTGCTAAATAACATAAACATGGCACGGAATGTCCCCTCGTGCTAAATAACATTACATGGCACGGAATGTCCTGTCGTGCTAAATAACATAAACATGGCACGGAATGTCCCCTCGTGCTAAACAACATAAACATGGCACGGAATGTCCCCTCGTGCTAAATAACATAAACATGGCATGGAATGTCCCCTCGTGCTAAATAACATAAAAATGGCACGGAATGTCCCCTCGTGCTAAATAACATAAACATGGCACGGAATGTCCCCTCGTGCTAAATAGAATAAACAACAGTATGACAAGGAAAATAAACAATAAGAACCATAAATCACAACATCCCGGAAAGGGAGCCAACAATATAAATAATATCATTAACAACATAAGCAATAATAGAAACCATACCATCCCGGCAAGGGAGTCAACAATGAAAACAACATCATCCCCGCAGGGGAAACCGCTATAACCAATCTCGCCTAAACGATTAACTTCACAGAATAAAATTCAGCTAAAACAAAGGCCCAGTAATGAGCAACATCAAAGAAATATCAACAACGTAAATATTTCTCGACTAGACCCAAGTAGCACATAAGGAAAAATCATATAATCACAATGTAAGACTCACAAGCATGCTTGACACCAACGAACGGATGTTCTAACTACGGCTAAACAACTATAAAGCTAGATAACACTAATATAGTCAATTTGACAGTTTTATGAAGCAAATATAGCATGAAGATAAGAGCGGTAAAATATACAGTTAAGTCAATTACGATCAAATAGCCAAAGAAGGAATCCAAAATCAAGTAATTCTAATTTAAGTAAAAGGATGAAATTAACAACCAAGGATTCAAATGTAACAATTACAACTCGTACACAGATAACATAAGAACCTATGAATCCTAAAAGGCCAATCTATTAGCCAATAAGTCCGAGTACGCACTTGTTACCTTGCATACACGGACTACAATCAACAAGGAAGACTCAATCCTAAGGGGTAGTTCCCCTCCAGACGGCTCAAAATCGACTAAAACAACTTCAAAATACACATAAAACGTATAAGGAACTATTCCGAACAATAAAGTTTCAATCTTTACAAAATTATAAAAAACAACCCCAGGGCCCACACCTCGGAACCCGACAAAATTTATAAAATCCGATTATACATTCCGATACGAGTTCACCCATACTAAATTTATCAAATTCCGATGTTATTTGGTCCTTCAAATCATGATTTTTCATTTAGAAGTTTTCTTTCAAATCCCACAATCTCTTCAACCCAAAACACAAATTAAATGATAAAAACAAGAACTAATTCATGAAATATAATTAATTCTAGTGGAAGAATACTTACCCATTTGATTTGTGTGAAAACTCCTTCAAACATCGCCAAGAACCGAGCTCTAGAAGTCAAAATATGATAATGATGGTCTAACCCTCGATTTTGGAATATAATCTGTTCTGCGCAGATTTTTTTTAATGAATCGCGATCGCGGGAGTATACATGCGATCGCGTAGAAGAAATATTTTTGCTGGACAAAAGTGTTCTATGCGATCGCAGGACTATGGATGCGATCGCATATAAGGGAGAAAAGGATTGCTGACCCGTGTGCTACGCGATCGCGAGTTAGATAATGCGATTGCATAAGGGAAAGCGGACGCTGAGCCTGGGGCTACCCTACGCGGTCGCGATGGAAGGTGTGCGATCGTGTTTAAGAAAAGGGTTGGCCTCCGCGATCGCGTACAGGAAGTGGTGAACGCATAGAGGAAAACTAGGCATATCAAATTGACACTATGCGATCGCAACTAAGCCTATGCGATCGCATAGAAGGGAGATACAACAGATATATGACAGCAGTGGAAAGTGAGAAAAAATTGATCCGTAACCTATCCGAAACACACCCGAGGCCCCCGGAACCCCGTCCAACCACACAAACAAGTCATATAACCTAACACGGACTCGCTCGAGGTTTCAAAGCACATAAAATAACACAAAAATGACGAATCAACCCAAAAATAAAACTTATGAATTTTCAAAACTTCAAATATCAAGACTCGCGTCGAAACCTATCAATCCAACCCGGAATGACGCCAAATTTTGCAGACACGTCAAAAATAACACAACGGACCTACAGCCATTCCCAGAATTCTATTCCGAGCCTGATATCAAAATTTCACCTATCGGCCGAAATCGCCTAAATTCTAAGTTTCGCCAAAATACCTCAAATCACTCTACGGACCTCCAAAACCAATTCCGGACACACAACTAAGTCCAAAATCATCATACGAAGCTGTTGGCATTAACCAAAACTCATTCCGAGGCTTTTTACACAAAAGTCAAACCTCCGATCAACTTTCATCACTTAAGCTTCCAAAACTGAAATGTTTCTCCCAATTTGACTCCGGATTATCTGGTAACTGAATCTAACCACGCACGCAGGTCGATATATAAAACGTGAATCTGTTTATGACCTTACACTACCGAACGGAGCTTAAATTCCCGAAACAACCGGTTGGGTCGTTACACAGAGTCTTCGCCGCAAAAGCGGTACCATAGAAGCAAATTTGGACCGCAGGTGCGGTTTAACTAGGCAAAAAAGGGGGAAGGTCGAGGGTTTGATTTTATTATCCATTGTTGGACCTAGAGAGCTTGGATTGAGACAAAATTTTGAGAGGATTTCATAGGAAACATTAGTGTAAGGATTCTTGACTTGTTTTTTTATTACTATACACTAATACATTGTTAATTTTATCATTTAATTAAGGATTTGGGTTGAGAAATTAGAGGAAAAAGTTGAAAAGCACTTAAATTGAATTTTGGGGTTTTGATTGATATTTTGGTATTGGATTCAAGTAATTTTGGTATGGGTGAACTCGAGGTTATTGGGTGTTCATATTTTGTGACTTTTACCCAATTCTGAAACGTGGGCCCGGGTCGACGTTTTGGGGTGATTTTCTATTTCTTGTTAAAGTCTTGATTTCATTAATTAGATTAGTTTTTTATAGCTATATTTAAGGTATGTAATTGCTTTTTGCTAGGTTTGGGCCATTCGGAGTCGGAAAGTCCATGAAAAGGCATTCTTATTGACTGATTGAGCTTGGCTTGAGGTAAGTGGCTTGACTGACCTAGTGTAAGGGAAATCCCCTTAGGATTTCATACTATTGTGACAATTCTGTGATATGTGAGTGCCATGTACGCAAGGTGACGAGTGCGTACAGGAGCTAATTGCTGAAAATTTGATTTTTACCGAGCAGTAACATGTTATATCTTAAATGAGTCATCCCAGCATGTGTAGTTATCATGTTTAGCCTAATAGCGCATGCCTACGTGTCTTAAATACTTATTTGAAATATGTGCAGCATGCTTAGTTGAATTCCTGTTTTTTCTTAATTTGTATTTAGTCTTAAACAATAGGATTTCTTGCTTTTAATTGTTGTTTCCATCGGTTTCGAGTTTTGTGTTTACTTTTGGGTCTACGAGTCGGGAGATCCCCTGTTAAATATTTACTTTTAGGACTACGAGGCGGTACCTTAGGAGATCCCCTGCCTCATATTTACTTTTGGGACTACGAGGCAGTACCTCAAGAGATCCCCGCTGCATATTTACTTTTGGGACTACGAGGCGGTACCTCGGGAGTGCCCCCTGTTGTTTACCCCTATTTGCTGTGTAGTTTCCTTTTCTGTATTTCTTGTTCTTAAATTCACAATCTTTCATTATATTACTATATCTTCTGCCTTAATTTCCAATGGGGCCCTGACCTGACCTCGTCAAAACTCTACTGAGATTAGCCTTTGTGCTTACTGGGCACCATTGTGATGTACTCATGCTACTCTTCTGCACATGTTTTATGTGCAGACCTAGGTACCTCCTACCAGCTCGCTATTAGTAAAGAGTTGTGATGCTGCTACGGAGACTTCAAGGTATATCTGCTAGTGTCCGCAAACTTCGGAGTCCCGTCTCTATCCTTTTATGTTATTCTTCTTTACTTTTCGTAGATGCTGATGTATAGAGACAGTTAGAACAATTCCTTAGAGCTTGTGACTTGTGACTACGGGTCTTTGGGAGATGCTTATACATAATGATATACAAACATCACGCCACTATGAGAAACAGATCCTGAAGCTCCAAGTGCCCAAACTTAATGGTATTAGCTCTAATATACGACCACCACCACATTACAGAAGGTTTAGCGCCATATGGGAAACTTCAAAGGTGTAGAGATACTGAGAAGACTACACATCAACTTTGGGATTTGCAATTTGAGAAAAATAAACAATCACCCTGACCTAAATATCAGTAAAAAGCAAATTAAACAACAGAGATACAAGATGTATCAGTAGCATGAACAAAATTCACTAAAAGAGTATAAGCACCCCATAAAGAAACTTCTATAATATTTTCAAGAATACTGCCAAATGATCCAAATAAGTTCAAATCTTAAGATATCTCCCCCAAATCATCACTCTAATGGAAGCAAATTAAAAGGAAAAAAAAGAAAGAAGATCAGTGAGTGCATAAATCACCTAGGAATAGATAGAAAATAAAGACTAGCAAATGCATAAAACCAGGTCAATGCACTAATCGATTTTCATCTATCTATAAACATCAACGGTTTTTCGAAAAGATTAATCGGCGTGTGAAAAGCAGGAAGACAACACGCCACCACATTATTTGATCAATCTATGAAGCTTGCATGACACAGAAAATTGACAAGTGATATAAACGGGTACAAAGGAAAAAGAAGAATTATTGTCACGAACATACCATCAATATTGATCATGCGGCGATATGATGTATTTGGTTCAGTTATTTTCGGACTCAGTGGTTTATTTGCCTCCATTTCACTCAAATTTTCCTCATCCCACTGTACATGTGCTTCCCTTCTACACCACGACAAAATTATTCTCGATCGCCTTATATAATTATTAGTATTTTGCTCGGATACGTCATTAGTGGATCAATTGACATAGAATCGGCATCAAACAGGCTATAACATATTTAAAAACAAAATGTAGAGTGCTATAGGATTTAGTGCTATATTAAAACTTAAGTTGTAGCAACAACAACATATACTCGGTCAAATCACGCGATTGGAGAATATATATATATATATATATATATATATATATATATATATATATATATATGTGTGTGTGTGTGTGTGTGTGTACACACAAAAATAATTTATTATTAAATAGTACCTATAATTTGGATCTTGGCTAAAACCGTCCGACTTCGGGCGTACTGACGATCTTAGTAAATTAAATATATATTGAGTTTTAATGTTTGAGCGATCGAGTCTAAGTATTGGCATCCAACACGCTATAACACATTTAAAAATAAAATGTGTAGTATTATAAGATGTAGTGCTATATTAAAACTTAAGTTGTAGCAACAACAACATATACTCGGTCAAATCACTCGATTGGAGAATATATGTGTGTGTGTAAATATATACATGTATATACATACATAATTAATTATATATTATATAGTACCTATAATTAATTTGTAATTTGGCTAAAAATCGACTGAAGTCGGTTTTCTAATTAAATAATTTCTAAATCTAAAATTAAACTATCGACCGATTCGATCAGTATTTTGAATTAAATAATTATTTTTACTTAACATTAAATTACCGACCGACTTCGGTCGGAATGGTCGTGGTCAAATGGTCAAAGGATACTTAAACTTACCGATCGAATTTCCGACCAATTTCGATCGAAAATTTTCAATTTAGGTCTGCACCAGACGGATTTTTCCCCATTTTCCTCTTTTCTCTATCTCTCTTCTTCTCCTCCCTACAGTCGCGATTCCCCCAAATCTCCACCCAAGATCAACTCCTATCTCCCTCCTCACCCAAAAATAAAGCACCTAGAAGTCTCCCTCCCCTCCCCTCCCCTCCCCCACCCAAAAACAAACCCCCTATCTTAGCATTTCAAGATTGGTTATCTAAAATTTTAAATTTAAGTAATTTTAATTATTTTAATTGTATAAATTAGGGTTTAGTTAATGTTTATTTAAATTTAGTTGTATAATTTTGAGTTGATGATTAAAACTTAAAATATATCACAAGGATAAATCAATCTTATTATATGTCACTTCCAAAGTTGCCCAATGTAGTCGCCCTATCATTGAACCTTTGAAATATTTCATGTGTTATCATTTATCATTTAGGATTGTTCATATTAGAATAGTTCATATTTGTACTCTGGCCCCTCTTTGTGAATTTGTATTTTGTGTAATTTTAGATTTTTACATTTTAGAAGACCTAGATACTTGTCTTAGGTGCTAATATGTTTATCTCTAGAGACATAACACTTGTATTGAGCAAGAGACCTTTCTCTACACTCTATATAGAAGAGCAAGTTTATGATCATGGATCTTTTAGAGGTCTTTAAAATCTTATTAGGTAACATGTTTTATTATATTTGGAGGAAAAAAATGGGAAGAAAATGACTCATGATGAGTTCTTCATGGAGACTCACATCCGGAAGACACTGTGTCACGACCCAAAATCTATTAAGGTCGGTGATGGCACCGGACAACACTGTCAGGCAAGCCACTTATTAAAATAGTCGAATTAAATTCCCATCTTAGTAAATTTGAAATTGTTACCTTTCATTTTATTACATAATAACCAATAAACTTTACTGAGGGAATAACGATGCTTTAAGAATCCATTTAATAAAATACATCCCAGAACCCAGTGTTACCAGTGCATGAGCAAATTTCTAAGAATCCTACATATACTGCAATACTGGTCCGGAGAACAGACTGGGCGAGGAATTTAAAATAAAAATACAATACATACGAGGGAGACTCTGTCAGTTGTGGGTCGTCTCCGGATGGTGCAACTCGTCTAAGTCTCCAAGTTAGCCACATTATTGCGTCGAGCAGGGCCACTATCTATGAATGTACTTGTGCAATAAAATGCACAGCAAGTGTAGCATGAGTACGGAAACAATGTGTACTCAGTAAGTATCCCGCCTAACCTCGAAGAGGTTGTGACAAGAGGTCGAATTTGACACTTGCTAGAGGTCAATTTAATAAAAATAAAGGGTGACACTAAGCATGAATATCATAGGCAATTTATTAAGTAGTGATAAGAAATGGCAACTTCTTTAACATTTAGTACCTTAAATCTTCATCATTTCAGTTGACAATTTATAATTCCCAGACCAGTAAACACGTAATAATCACGGAAAGTACGCAGCAATCATCATGCTCAAGAAATGCCGAGGTTCGAACGGTGCGGACCAACAATAATAAAATGTGCACTGCCGAAGGGTCGAACGGCTCGAACCATAGATGCATCTATTACCCCGCTCACGAATCGATCATGCGACGCGGTCACATATAAATAATAGAGTTATCCTTATCGCGAATCATACATGCGACTCAGGTACTCATAGATACACATATTCACACAATAAACTCACATTTTTATCATGAAAGCGGTTACTCAAAGAAGCGATAAATTCTCTTTTAGTGGACGCGAAGATAATCTTTTCTGGAAATTCATTTGCCAAGTTCGATAAGATTTTAAATATTATAAATTCATCAGTAAGTTACAAGTACGGCAATATGAAGCATACTTGATCAGGAAAACAATTATCCAGGGAAAACCAACCTCTCCTTCTAGATGATTAAGAAACAAGCTTTATCCTTCTTAGGTATTCAATTACTAATTCGATAAAATTAACAGTCTAATATCATTGACGTAGTTACAAGTACAACAGGTAAAACATGCTAGTGGGTCCTAGACTACCCAGACACAAGCATAATAGTAGCTACGCACGGACTCCCGTCACCTCATGCGTACGTATCCCCCCCCCCCCAAATAGTAGCACATATTCAATTAGATCACCTATGGGGACAATTCCCCCTCACAAGGTTAGAAATGAGACTTACCTCGCTCCGAAGATTCATAACCGGCCTCCAAGCCCTTTCGACGACTCCAATTGATGCACAATGCTCCAAACCTATCCAAATAACGGGCGAACCAATGAAAATTCACTCTAATACTTGTAACAATTCAAATTATATAAATTCCCAACTCCGCTCGAAAAGTTGACCAAAATGACCTTGGGCCCATATTCCCGGATTCCGAAATTTCGCGAAGATAAACTCTACCCATAGCCTTACTAACTCAAATATATAATTTACTCGAATTTTCAGGCTCAAATTCGTAGTATAAATCCAAAATACCAAATTCTAGGTCTTCCCCTAAAAATCCCAAATTTCTACTAATTTCCATGTCTAAATTCATGCAAGACCACATATTTAACTTAGAAATGGGAAGAATTCTCTTACCTAGAGATGCTTGATGAAAATCCTCCCTTGAAGCTCCCCAAAATCGCCGCACCAAATGAAAAATGAGAGAAATTGGCCAAAACCCATTTTTAAAACAACACACTGCCTCCAGCCTTTTCACACCTGCGAAATTTCCATCGCAGGTGCGACTCTAACTCAACCCAGCAGCTCCCGCTTCTGCGATCCTCCTTTCCGTGTCTGCATCTTCGCAGGTGCGGACACACCTTCGCACCTGCGCCCCTTCCCGCATATGCGACTCCTTGGCCGCTTTTGCGGCTCTGCACCTGCGGCCAAAACCCCGCAGGTGCGGTCACACCAGATGACAACAACTTTAGCTATTTCTCAAACTCCTAATTCGATCCGTTAACCACTCGGAATCCACCCGAGGCCTTCGAGACCTCGTCCAATTACACCAACCTGTTCCAAAACATAATGCGGACCTTCTCTAGGCCTCAAATCACATCAAATAACATCAAAACAATGAATCGCTCTCCAATTCAATCATTATGAACTTAGAAATTTCAAACTTCTAAATCCGATGCCGAAACCTATCAAATCACGTCTGATTGACCCCAAATTTTGCACACAAGTCATATTCGACATTACAGACCTGTTTCAATTCGCATTCCGACTCCGATATCAAAATTTCCACTTCCGGTCGGATTTCTCAAAAACCTTACAATTTCTATCTTTAGCCAAGTGACTTCAAAATAACCTACGGACATCCGAATTCACTTCCGATCGCGCTCCCAACTCCAGAATCACCATACGGAGTTATTCCTAGACGCGAAATCCCAAACGAACATCAATATCACTGAAATGCACTTCAAGCTAGATTTATGAAACTTCTTCTAAAATGTTAGCTTCCACAATATGCGTCGAAACGCTCCCGGGTCATCCAAAACCCGTTCCTAACTTACGCCCAAGTCCGAAATCATCATACGAACCTACTGGAACCTTCAAACCCTGATTTCGAGGTCGTTTGCTCAAAAACCCAATCTTAGTCAATTCTTCCAACTTAAAGCTTCCGAAATGATAATTTTCTTTCCAAATTGACTCCGAACTTCCCGATATTCAATCCCGACCACACCTACAAGTCATAATACCTGAAACGAAGTTGCTCACGGCCTCAACTGCCGAACCACGAGCTAAAGCTCAAAACGACCATTCGGGTTGTTACACTCTCTCACACTTAAACATACGTTCGTCCTCGAACGTGCTAAGAACTGTTTTGGGGTTATCTGAAATCACTGTTCGACACCTCGTGCACCTCCCCGTGCTACCACAACCCCATTGAGTGCACTTGCTAGAACAATTCTGACGATATCCTCTTTTATCCATACAATAAGCTCAAAACTAGTTCCAACACCTGGAATTCTCTACCAGGCCTATTTCCAATATATGAACACCGTATCATCCACCACTCGAGGTACCAGAACATGACTACATACCTTATTAGCGCCATGCACCGTGTAATTCATCATCTAACCACAATGACATTCCCTGAACCTTAATAGCCAAAATTCCACGAATCTAATGCTCCCAATGCACTTATGATATATATATATATATACACGTCCTACTATAATGTTGACGATACCACCACAACGGAGGGGATGTGTTGAAATTTATAACCAACTTCAAAGTTGACCAACTACCGAATCTCTCCACTTTTCTAGAATCATCACCTCATTACTAACCAAATTGTCACGACCCAGAATCCTAATCTAGGTCGTGATGGCGCCCAACGACGGGGTTAGGCAAGCCAATATGAATTACACTAAGTGTTACCCTTCCCATTTGATTAAACAAGTCAATAATTACCAATTTTAAACAGTTAAACATGATGATAGCTGGAAACGAAAATAAACGCATAACACTAAGTGGCCAAAATAAAGCATATGTATGCCTATACAACCCAAAACCCAAAATATATATACACTACGCGTGTGACAGGAACTAATGTCACGAGTGTCATGGGCATACTAACAGAATATACAAAGGAAAGTAATATATATATACAAATCCACAGTCTGGATGAAATAGACGGGGAAAATAACAAAAGTAAATGAAACTCCATGGTGCTGCTGGGGATCGCCAGAGGAAGCAGCTCACCGTGAAGTCAAGTCCACTAGCTCAGGGTCTATCTCCGGTACAATAACCAGAAGCACCGGCCTCAGAACATGTACAGTTAAGTACAAAAGTGCAGTATGAGTACATATCAAATGAATATGTACCCAGTGAGTATCCCGCCTAATCTCGAAGAAGTAGTAACGAGAGGTCGACTCGATACTCACTAAGGTCCAACAGTAATAACATATGATAGACTATAATGAAATACAGTAGGCATGTCAGGAAATAAGCAACAAGTACACATCAAGAGCGGAAATACAAACAGCTACTGAATTAAGCAATAATGCACTTTCAAGGGTAAGACCACCGAAACGAAACAATAATCACCAAGTCTTAGATCCGCCGTGGCGTACGACCCGATCCCATATATATTTCACAAATACTTTTCAACTCTACAGTGGAGTACGGCCCGATACCATATATATCACAAATACTTTTCAACTTTGCCGTGGCGTACGGCCCGATCCCATATATATATCAAATACTTTTCATCTCTGCCATGGCGTACGGACCGATCCCATATATATATCAAATACTTTTAATCTATGCCGTGGCGTACGGCCCGATCCCATATATATATCAAATACTTTTCCTATCTGCCGTGGCGTACGGCCCGATCCCATATATATCACAAATACTTTTCATAACAAATTCCTTTCCATTCAACAATTTTCCATAAAGCCTCGGAGGAACAATACTATACAAAACATAATCTCATAGCACATATGGCGTCATAATGAATCATATAAAGAATTGCAAAGACGCATTTAAGGCATTACGAGGAAGCATATAAGTCATTATGAGGAAGCATATAAGGCATGATGTGGGCCTAACTACTTGGACATAACAATGATAGCCGCTACATACAGACTCTCGTCACTTGGCGCGTACGTAGCCCCCAAACAATTTACACATAGCATATACATCACCTATGGGGACAATTCCCTCTTACAAGGTTAGAAAGGAGACTCACCTCGTGTCGAATCTACCCCTCGGACCACAATTGCGCCCGAAACTCTGAACTCTACACCCGAGGACTCGCAACTAGCCAAAAGGTATACAATAACATCAATGCATGCACAATGCGGGAAATTATCCTAGTTATTCACTAAAATCGCTATTCTTGAAGAATTTCCAAATTCCAACCCCGGTCCCGCATGCTCAAATTCTGAAAATTCATGAATGGATCACTCACTCATAGCCTAAGGATCATTAAGGTGTGATTTCTACTTGAATTCATGGCCTAAAATGCAAAAATCACAAAATCCCCAAGAGCCCTAAAATTGCTACCTAATTCCATGATTTTTGATAATTTAGTAGGGAATTTAACTAGGAATTGATGCTTGAAACTAGTATTAATAAGGAGTTTACTTACCTCAAGTACTAGTCTGGATGGTCCCCTTGGAAGATCTCAAATAACACGAGGAAGAAGATGGAAATGAAAGAAATAACTTAAATCCCGTATATAAACTACCTTGCCCAGATGTCCCTTCATCGTGAACGCGAAAGGGGCATCGCGTCCGCGAAGGCCAATGGCCCAGGCCTCAGGAGGCCCTTCTACGGGAACGCTAAAGAGAGCCCGCGAACGCGGAGGCTAGCTGGGCTAGACCTTCGCGAACGCAGCTGGAGGGGTGCGAACGCAAAGACAAACGGTAGCTAGGCCGGCCCAATTGGTTGGACCCTATGCGAACGCGACGGAGGGCCCGCGAACGCGGAGGCTAGCTGGGCTAGACCTTCGCGAACGCAGCTGGAGGGGTGCGAACGCAAAGACAAACGGTAGCTAGGCCGGCCCAATTGGTTGGACCCTATGCGAACGCGACGGAGGGCCCGCGAACGCGGAGGCTAGCTGGGCTAGACCTTCGCGAACGCGGCTGGAAGAGTGCGAACACGAAGGCCAAGGGGCCCAACCCATCGCGAACGCGGGCTAGGGAACGCGAAAGCGTAGAGCATCCGTAGCCCCTACCTAATTCCTTCTTCGCGAACGCGTCAATCCTCCCGCGAACGCGAAGAAGGAAACCAGATACAGAAAATTCTAGTTTTTAGCATTAAGCTCCGAGGGGTCCGAAACTCACCTGAGCCCCCCAAGAACCCCGCCCAAAGGCACCAGCATGTCTTTATTCATGATACGGACTCGCTCGAACTTCCGGATCGAGAAAAGCAACAACGAAACTCAGAATTTAACCCCAAAACCAAATTGAATCATGCTTAAGAACTTAAGATTCTAGAATTCATTTCAATGCGCCGAACCGGCCTATACTACTCGAAATGATTTCAAATTTTGCAAACAAGTCGTAAATGACATAACGGAACTACTCCCAGTCTCGGAATTGCATTCGGACCTCGGTAACATAAAATCACATTCCAAACCAAATTTCAAATTCTATGAAAATCCTCAAAACTTCATTAACTCTAAATTTTCCCATTTGATCCGAAACCCGTCAAATTCAGTCTGTTTCTTACCAAATTTCACAGATAACTTAAATAACATATATTGAACCTGTTCCGGGCTCCGGAACTATAATACGGGCCCGGCAGCATAGGTTTCACATCGAGGTTCATTTTCATAAGCCTTTATTATTTTCAGAAAATAATTTTCCTTAAAAATTTATTTCTCGGACTTGGGCCCTCGGAATTCAATTCCGGGCATACGTCCAAGTCCCATATTTTCCTACGGACCTCCCGTGATCGTCAGATCACGGGTCCGGGTTCGTTTACCAAAAATGTTGACCAAAGTCAACTTAATTCAATTAATTATCATAAATTCAACTCTTTGTCAAGTTTTCACATAAAGGCTTCCCGGCTACGCGCCCGGGCTGCGCACGCACATCGAGGTGAGATTAACGGAGGCTTTCGGGGCCTCGAAACACAGTCATAATTAACTTTACATAAGATGACCCTTTTGGGTCATCACACAAATAATGGTAATTGTCCTGTAATATTCTTCACAAAATCTTACTGCGACGATCCCCGATCCATAAATCTCGTCTCACCCAGTATGAGATGCTCAGACAACAAATCACCCAGACATGACCAACAGTCTCACATGATGCCACAATGCGCCAATAGGCCACAACTCGAACATGATACATAAAGAAATGACTCAGTAAGGGACTACTCGACTCACGCAACTAATATGAACTTTCCTCAGAGAATAGACAGCAAAACACAAGAAAATAAATATAGGGACCTTACTCAACATCACATTGTTGTGGCGTGCAACCCAATCCAAATAACATACCCGTGGCGGCGTGCCACTCGATCCACACATGAAATTTAGATAAGGAGATCCACACCGAGCTAAATTTCTCATACCACTAAATATCGAACATCGATCACAAGCACACTAAGTGCATATTACCATCCTTGGGAGACTGATAGAGCCATATGCTACAAAACTTAAGCACAACTGAGATGCGATATATATATACATACTCTGAATCTCAAGAGCTCTCCCGCTCACATAACATCATCACTACTCGGAAACTCGGCACATAAGAAATTATCAAGCCAGTTCACAACTCACACGGCACAATCATAATATTACATGAAATGGACGAAGATGGAACAACATCCAATATTCCAATACCTCTCCTTGAGGAGCGCTATATGAAATGAACGCATCTGACTCACATGGAGCCCATGATCATATTTAAATTCATTCACAACCTTCAAGCCGATTCCGCTCGCACTAAACTAGCTAATAGCCTTATCTAGGTCCATAATAACCCACTTTTCTCATAACACACAAGAAAAACCGTCATAGCCGGACAAACACCCCACAATCCATAACCAAATGAATCGAACGCCTTCCAGGCATAAGTTCTCAAATAAGCAACATTACACTTCTTTATACTTGGTCTAAATCTTCAATCAATCAGGTGACTATAAGCCACACTTATACAATCTTCACGTGGTCATGCTCCCACGACCTTCCACATAAGGTAACAAGTCTGCACATCCATACCACCGACCAAACTAATGCTGTAAAGCAAATCAAGAACCCATAACCAGGGTGCAAGTCTCTTTCACCAAACACCGATCTTAGGTGACACTGAAGACAACACCAGCTTACTCTGAACATTCAAATCCCTTTTTCTTTCTCATCCGAGCTCATGGCATCCTTGTTAACACCGAACCGCAATCTCGATCCTTACTTCCAGTTACATACTGCTTACTGCACCTAACATGACAATATGGAATAGCATAGGAATCCCATCATAACTCCTGAACCACTAATAGGGTGAACACTTCATCATATAGAACCCTTTTACTTACCTCAATTCAAGAGAACCATAACTACGCACGAGGGAATTTTCATAATCACAAAACAGGAAAATCCTCAAGGAATGGTGTATACCACCATAATCCTTTCGGGATTCGCCTACACCTGACAAACCACAATACTTGAATGCTTCCAATTAAAATCCATTACGGCAGCCGACAAGCCTCGCACACACCGGCACAACCACATATATAATTTAATCACACTGAAGGAATTGATCCCTGCCGTACATGTTCCATTTCAACCATGGTTAACCAATCCATCTTCTTTTGATTATCCTTGGTTTCCTCTGAAATAATAGTAACTTAATTCAGCACATAGCGAACTCAATCCTCACTCATCCCGAGTGGCCTTGATTCACGAGACCATGTTGTCTCAATCCCACAAATTGTCTCACACCCTCCTTGTGCGCATTCACATCTTCGACTGATATACCCATCCTGATGATCATTTCTCCAAATCTGGAGTTTATTTCTCTCATTCCTCCAATACTATACTGCAAACCAAAAACATCATGGAACATTCCGGGCCTCCTATCACAATATGTTGCAAGGCCCGACTCTTAGCCATACTGCGAATAGAAAACCCTTAAGCACCGCATTCTTAACTTTTGAGTTCATTTGGACCACTATTGAGAGTAATTTGGAAGAATTGGTTGTGTGATGACCCAAAAGGTCATCTTATGTAATTTAAGACTTATCTGTGTTTTGAGGCTCTGAGAGTCTCCGTTAGTCTCACCTCGTTATGCGTGCGCAGCCCGGGCGTGTAGCCGGGAAGTATTATGTGAAAAGTTGATGAAAAATGAGTTTTTGATAATTAATGAATGAATATAGTTGACTTTGGTCAACATTTATGGCAAACGGATCCAGACCCGTGATTCGACGGTCCCGGAGGGTCCGTAGGAAAATATGGGACTCGTGCATATGCTCGGAATCGAATTCCGAGGTCCCAAGCCCGAGAAAT